>JAPCYS010003267.1:0-38297 GCA_028641055.1 Alopecurus myosuroides
CTTCATGAAAGTTCACAAAGTGTATAATGAAATAAAAGCACTATGGACCAAATGCATACACAAAATGAAAAATAAAATCCTATATTGGTCAAAGAATAGCATAATGGAAAATAGAAAATATGGTGGACACTTTGGAGAAAATTGAGTAGAGGTAAAACATGATCAAGTCTTATTTAGCCTCTAAATTATTCAACTAAAATTACTAATTGAAATGTGGTATCCATTGATCTAGGACTCTCATTGCCCCTTTATCACTAGCATCTTAAATGGTGAATGTTTAAGTAATGTGAATGACAAGGTGGTTGAAAGCCTCATGCCCCGTGAGTGGGAAAACCTACTCCATGATTACTCAACTTAAGATTCCTAATAAGCTTTGTACAATCATAATAAGTATTAATGACATCATAGAGAACCGCAAAGAGGTACCTCTTGCCCCATGACATGGAAACAAGCCCATGTCACAATGACAAGACAAACAAACGGAGTAGACTCATCATCCTTTTTATTTTCATTCACTATTATGCATAGCTTCTTATTTTATTGTAGGATGTGTTGTAGAGTCACTCAAGCTGTAAGTAAATTTCCACCATGATAAAGCATGGCTTGGGTTAGCGGCCCAATGCGTTTCTCTAGTCATATAGATACTTACTCATCAAAACTTACTATTCCTCTATTTCATTTCGGCATGGCAGGAGTCCAAAAACAAAAGTACATGATATCAACCAAATGTAAATTTTTGTGCAATGTTGAAAGCTTTCCGGTGATACACGTTTATAGCTAGCTCCCAACCACACACTTGTCAAACGCAAAACTTGTGGCTCCCATTATTGGGTCATGTTTATTAGATGCATAAAATGTAAAGTGTGCCTTCAAAAGTTCGTGAGAGTCCTATCCCAAGTTCAACCCATGTGTCGGGGGGTTACCCCCGAGTAGGGGTAAGGCAGGTGCTAAAGGCAAGACCAGAAGAGCAGTTGTGACCAAGTTGGCTGGCTACCCGGTACTCGCTACCCGGTGGACAGCTATCCGGTAGTACCTACCAATGACCAGGAGGAAGAATCAAGGAAGTTGTATTCTTCCGAGTAGAAGAAGTTGTCCGGGTAGAGGGAGTGGATTCCTACTCAGACCAGAAGTCAATGGAGCCGTTCTGACACAGGATCCCGCGTATCCTGTGTCAGTACAACGTGCGGTTCAACTTATGGAGTACGTGACTATCCGCACCACGGCGTGGCTACAGTGATGTAGGCGCCTGTCTAGTCCTGTCACTGACAGAGGGGACAGGACGGGGCTAGGGGCCCACCCTATCTCACAGACAAGGGCGGACAGGTCCCATCTCCGAACGGCGCAACGACTTACGGGGCGGGTGTCAGCGACAACCCGGAGGCGTGCGCGGTTCTGCAGGGCTCCTGTCACATCTCGATGTACCTTATAGTTGTTTCCTATTCGGCTGGGCACCAGTATATAAGGTGCCCTGCCTCCTCCTGTGAGAGGTTCGCTGCATACGTTTGGATCCTAGACAAGGCAACACTCACAGAAAGAACTAGAGAGAAGAGTGGCTACTCGGCTGAAGGCCTGATTGTACTGTGGCTACTCGGTAACACACATATAAAGAGAGAGGCAGGAGTAGGGGTGTTACCTCCATACGAGGGCCCTGAACCTGGGTAAGATCTTGGTGTTTGCAGTGTTTGTGATCCATCCCACGCGGCTACTCGCCGTGTGATCCCTCCCCGAGCACCTCCAGCGTATATCGGCCCCAACTTTAGCCATCCCATGGCATCTGCCGTGATACCACCACGACATTTGGCGCTGGCTGGGGTCCATGTTCGGACGGGGGCCGTTTCTGCTACTGGGGAGCGCGTGGTCTGTGGCCTTGTCCACAGATTCGGCTCCTTCGACTTCGTCACCGACAACGCCGGAGATTTCGGTGGGAGGCCTCTGCCGGCAGGCGGCTCGGTGCTCTCCTTCGGCTCGCATCTCGTCTACGTCGCCACCGCCATCGTCCGCGAGTTCCCAGAGGAGGTGCTAGTCGCGGAGGATCCTCCTGCTATGATCGCTGCCCGCGGAAGGCCAATTGGTCGTTCCGCGGATAGCGTGGAGGTGATGGTGGCCGACCTAGCTGCTGATGCCGGGAAGGGAGCTGCTGCTGCCGCGGGCGTCATCGAGGATCTCGCTGGCTCAAGTGCTGGCGGGAAGACCCACAAGCCCTACGAGAAGGACTGCAACCTCCCCCTTTCCACTACTCTGACGATACCGGCATCCGCTGTGCGGATGGGCATGCCGCCTCCCACCGAGCTTGAGCTCTTGACCATGAGGGCGCAGCTCGACCGGCAGCGCCAGGAGTTGCTCTCCGAGCAGCTGGAGTTGGATAAGGTTAGGTTCGAGCTTAGCCTAGATCAGAACGAGTATAATAAGGCCCACGGTTTTACTCCTGTTGCTAGGAAGTCTAGCAAAGTAGGAGCTACGCGTCGCAACTTGGGCGCCGAGATGGCGACAGTTGTAGAGGCTCCTACCCAATCTGCCACCACAAACACCTCCACCAGGCCTAGATACAGCACCCCCGCCAAAACCCTTAGAGCTGCAGAGGTTGTAGCCACAGAGTTGCCAAACCTAGCTGGCGACGCGCGCGCTAGGCAGCAGGAAAGGCTCAATGAGCTGGTGCTAAAGGCCGCTAGACAGAATGAAGAGTTCCGGAAAGCCAATCCGGTGCTGGTGCTTCTCAGGTGGTGCATTCGCATGCGGTCAGATCTAACGATCAGGCCTCGTCCCCGCATCCCAGTCGCGAGAGGGACCAGAGTGCGCGCTCTGGGAAAGGTAGAGAGATGCAGGTGTACGACCCGGTTCTCGCTGCGAAACAGCACGCTGTGCCGCGAGAATCCGGTCAGAAACACACTACTGCAGAAGCAGGCTATCAAGCCCATAAAGCTCATAGTAGGGCACAAAGCGGAGATAACGCGGGGCCTTCTCGGCGTCCTGCTGCTCAGCCTACTCGGCAGAGGACGCAGCAGCCTGCTGCAGCTCAGCCGCGTGCGGCTGCGCCAGCAGCCAACCCGGTGGTGCAACCCGCAGTCGTGCAGGAGAACAGATATGATGATGGCTACTCGGCGATGGGGCTAGCCGGTTATGCTGACCCCAGGAACGTTGCTGATCGCCTTGGTGAGCGCATGTTGGAGCCCAGTGATGCGAGGTTCAAGCTGGACAAGATCAATCTGTCCGCGCAACTCGAGAGCAAAGGGCCACCTGGCCCAGATTGCTTTGGTGCTCGTATCATGAACGAGCCTTCCGTGAACCACTTCCAGCTGGCCCGGGGGACCAAGTGCTACAATGGCAGCACCAAGCCAGAAGACTGGTTGAGTGACTATGTCACAGCCGTGCACATTGCAGGCGGGAACCGGAGATGGGTTGTGCGGTATGTTCCGCAAATGCTTGAGGGCCCAGCTCGGACGTGGCTCAACAACCTGCCCAAGGACAGTATCAATTGCTGGCTGGACTTCTCGGAGGCCTTCATCAGCAACTTCACAAGCACGTACAAGAGGCCGAATAGGCCGCAGCAGTTGTCCGCTTGCAAGCAGCGGGAAGACGAGACCGACCGCGAGTACCTTACTCGGTGGAGCACCTTGAGGAACACCTGTGAAGGTGTGAATGAGGCCCAGGCCATTACTTGGTTTGCGCAGGGCTGCAGGCATGGCAGCATGTTGTGGCAGAAGCTGCAGCGCGAGATGCCGAGTACACTCGCGGAGACCATCAAGATTGCTGACATGTATGCACTCGGCGACTCAACTCAGCCTCTGATGGACTCTCCCGAGCCGAGAATGAACTACAACAACAACAACAACAGCAAGCGGAATGATTTCCGCAACAAGCGCAGGGGCGACCGGATTGATACTCGGTATGATCCCGAGGAGGTGAATGTTGTGACCGCGGCTGCTGGGAGTAGCCAGAGGCAAAAAACTGCTGGAGCCCAGTACGGGCAAAACCAGAATCAGGGCCTAGGCATCAAGAAACCATACAGTGCTTCCCAGCAGGGTAGCGGCAACTCGGGTCCTGCCCCAAACTTCATCTTCACGGAGATGAAGGATGGCCCGTGCAGCTTCCACACTCGGCATCCTGCCAGGCCTGCCAATCACACTACTCGGCAATGCAGTTGGTGGGAACAGATCAAGAACGAGGGCTTGCCCCCTCCTCCTCCTCTGCCAGCTGCGAATGCCAATGTGCAGCCAGCTCGGCACCCGCTCCTCGGCCTGCAGCTTTCCCGAGAAGAGAGAATGTCAACCAGGTGGCTTTAGGAGCCAACCGCCATTTCAACAACGACCGCTACCGCAACAACAACAACTCCAACAACTACTACACCCGCAACAACAACAGAAACAACAACAACAACAACAACAACAACAACAACAACAACAACCAAGGTAACAACAACAACGGCAACAATGGTGGTGGAGACCGCAACCAGTACCAAGAGCACCGCGAGAGCTACATGATCTTCGTCACCGAGCCAGTCGACAAGCAGTCACAGCACAGGCGTGCGATGGAGGTAAACGCCGTCATCCCGGGAGTGCCTAACTATCTGCGCTGGTGCGACCAGGAGGTGACTTGGTCCAAGGCTGATCACCCCAAGGTGATGCCCAACCCGGGTAGCTATGCTCTGGTGCTGGATCCCACTTTTCTAGGACCCGAGAAGAATGTCCGTTTCAGCAAGGTGCTGATTGACAACGGCAGCAGCATCAACATCTTGTATCTGGATACATTGAAGAAGCTCAGCCTTGGCGAGAACATGCTGCTGCCTAGCAAGACCACGTTCCACGGAATTGTGTCGGGGGCATCTTGTGCTCCAATCGGCCGCATCTGGCTGGATGCCCTATTCGGCACCAGGGAAAACTGCCGCACCGAGTACGTCCAGTTCGAGGTGGTTGATCTTCAGAGCCCCTACCACGCTCTTCTCGGTAGGCCTGCACTCACCAAGTTCATGGCTTCTACCCATGCTGCCTATCTGAAGATGAAGATCCCTGGTCCTAATGGAGTGATCACCATCTCGGGTGACTACAAGAGGTCTTTGGAGTGTGCCTCTGCTGGTTCCCAGCTAGCGGAATCCATGGTCATTGCTTCCGAGAAGAAAAAGATGTACGAGGTGGTGGCGATGGCGCAAGCAGCGCAAGGTGGTGCGCCCGGCATGCCAAGTTCCCCGTACGGGACTGCATTCCAGGCGTCCCAGGAGACGAAGAAGGTCCAGGTTGACCCTGAGTTCCCAGACCGTGTTGCCATCATTGGCACCGGGTTGGGAGAGAAATAGGAAAGCGAGCTCATCCACTTCCTCCGTGAGAATCGGGACGTGTTCGCCTGGTCCAATGAGGATCTACCAGGTGTCCCGAGGGAGTTGGTTGAGCACTCGCTACATGTGCGGCATGATGCCAAGCCAGTGAAGCAGGCGATCGCCGCTTTGGCGATGAGAGAAGGAAGGCCATTGGTGACCAGATCACCAAGTTGCTGATAAGCAACTTCATCATGGAGGTCTTGCATCCTGACTGGCTAGCCAACCCAGTGATGGTTGAGAAGAAGAAGGAGGACCCCAAGGCGGATACCGCATGGCGCATGTGCGTGGACTACACTGACCTGAACAAGGCCTGCCCCAAAGATCCCTTTCCGCTACCCCGCATAGATCAGGTGATCGATTCCACTGCTGGTTGTGAGCTTTTTTCTTTCATAGATGCCTACTCTGGTTTTCATCAGATAGCTCTCAACCCTGCTGATCAAATAAAGACTGCTTTCATTACCCCGTACGGGGCTTCTTGCTATCGTGTCATGTGCTTTGGGTTGCGGAATGCGGGGGCTACCTATCAGAGATGCATGCAGAAATGCTTGCATGATCAAATTGGCAAAAATGTGCAGGTGTACATAGATGACATTGTCATCAAAACGAATAAAACACATACTCTGCTTAGTGACATTGAGGAGACATTTGCCAACTTGCGCAAGTACAAGATGAAGCTGAATCCGACTAAATGTACCTTTGGCGTCCCGGCTGGCAAACTGCTCGGCTTCTTGGTATCCAGTCGGGGCATTGAGGCCAATCCTTCAAAGATAAAAGCTATTGAGAGCATGTCTTTGCCAAGATCCCTGAAGGATGTGCAAAAGTTCACTGGTTGCTTGGCTTCTCTGAGCCGCTTCCTGGGCCGAATGGGCGAGAAGGCCTTGCCTCTGTATCAGTTGATGAAGAAAAATGACAAATTTGTCTGGACACCACAAGCTGATGTGGCATTCAAAGAGTTGAAGGACATGCTGGGTAGCGCTCCCATCTTGGCTAGCCCGCTACCCAAAGAGCCAATGCTGATGTACATTGCTGCAACTAACTGATTTGTCAGCGTGGTAATTGTGGTAGAGAGAGAAGAAGAAGGAAAGATTGTGCAGCGGCCTGTATATTATCTCAGTGAGGTGCTGTCCACCTCCAAGCAAAACTACCCACATTACCAGAAGATGACTTACAGTGTATACTTGGGCGCCAAGAAGCTGAAGCACTATTTTCAAGAGCATCCCATCACAGTGATGAGTACTGCTCCCATCTCGGACATCATGGGCAACAAGGAAGCGAGTGGCAGAGTAGCCAAGTGGGCTATTGAGCTGGCCGCGTACGCTCCTGCGTATGCGAGAAGAGAAGCCATCAAGTCTCAGATTCTTGCGGATTTCTGGTGGACTGGGACGAGGTGCAGTATGAGCCTCCTACTCCGGTATCCAACTACTGGAAGATGCATTTTGATGGCTCCAAGGTGAAGGAAGGCTTGGGTGCTGGCGTGGTGCTCACGTCACCCAAGCGAGATCAACTCAAGTACGTGCTGCAAATCCACTTCAAGGCATCTAACAATGTAGCAGAGTACGAGGCCGTGGTACACGGCTTGAAGGTGGCCAAGGAGGTTGGCGTGCAGCGCATCATATGCTATGGCGACTCGGGTCTCGTTGTGCAGCAAGTTTCAGGTACTTGGGATGCTCTAGATGCCAACATGGCTTCATATCGGTTCCTGGTGCAAACCATGACTGGATTCTTTGAAGGATGCGAGTTCCAACACATACACCGAGCAGAGAATGAGGCAGCTGATGAACTGTCCAAGTTGGGGTCTTCTCGGTAATACATCCCGACTGGGGTTGCCTTGGAGCATTTGAGGAAGCCATCTATCAAGCCATCCCCCAACTCGGAATCCATATTTGTTCCTTCTCTGCCTGGTGAAGAAGTTGTCCCAATGGAGATTGACTGGGAGGCTGCAAAAGAGAACCCGGGGACTGCCGTCTCCATCCCGGGGACTGGCGCCTGCAACCCGGGGACTGTCCCTTCTTACTCAGGGACTGCCCCTCCTAACTCGGGGACTGTCGCATTCATAGAGGGAGTTCTCGCTGCGTGCACGAGATCTCGAGGACTCGTCCCCGCCCCAGAAGAATAAGTGGTGGCTGATCCAATGGAACTGGACGAACCAGTGTTTCCCATCCGGGAGACACCGAGTTGGGCTCTGCCCATATTATTCTTACTAAAAGACGGCACCTTGCCGAGTGATGAGGTTACCTCGAGGCAAATTCAGAGAAGATCCAAGGGCTATACAATCTTCAGAGATGTGCTGCATAGAAGAAGTCCTACTGGTGTGCTGCAACGCTGTGTAGATCCAGCGGAAGGAGAAGAAATTCTTGTGGAGATCCATCAAGGGGAATGCGGGCATCACGCCTCTTCTCGGGCTCTGGTCAACAAGGCTTTTCGGCATGGCTTCTTTTGGCTCACTGCTTTGAAGAAAGCTGAAGATATTGTGAGAAAGTGCAATGGCTGCCAGAGATTCGCAAGTAAGATTCACATGCTAGCTTCCGAGTTAAAGACCATTCCCATAACTTGGCCATTTGCTGTTTGGTGCTTGGATATGGTGGGTCCTTTCAAGCCGGCTAGAGGCAACATGACTCACATTCTGGTCATGGTTGACAAATTCACAAAGTGGATCGAAATGAAGCCTATTCGGAAGTGCGATGTTGCCACTGCTGTGAGTTTCCTAAAGGATGTGATCCTGAGGTATGGCTACCCACACAGCATTATCACGGATAATGGCACAAACTTTGCTGAAGGCAGGTTTGCGAGGTTCTGCAGAGATAAGCGCATTCGGCTAGATGTTGCATCTGTTGCGCATCCCGCCTCCAATGGGCAAGTGGAAAGAGCAAATGGCATGGTGCTATCAGGCATAAAGCCAAGGCTGATTGAGCCGCTGCTGAAAACACCTGGGTGTTGGCTAGACGAGTTGCCAGCAGTGTTGTGGAGTCTAAGGACTACCCCTAACCGGTCAACTGGCTACATACCATTCTTTCTGGTTTACGGAGCTGACGCCGTGTTGCCCACTGACCTAGAGCATGACTCGCCCCATGTAATGCTCTACACGGAGGCAGAGGCTAGAGAAGCTCGAGAAAATGACGTTGACCTGCTAGAAGAAGCAAGAGAGTTAACTTTGTCACGTTCAGCTGTTTATCAGCAAAACTTGAGGCGTTATCATAGCCAGAAAGTGAACCCAAGGGTTTTCCGAGAAGGAGACATGGTGCTTAGGCTTGTGCAACGCACTGCCGGGATGCACAAGCTATCTCCTCCGTGGGAAGGGCCTTTCATTGTGAGCAAGGCTCTGCACAATGATGCATATTATCTTGTTGACGTACAGCCATCACAGAAGAACAGGCTGGATAAAGCCGGAGAGGAATCTAAGCGCCCCTGGAATGTAGCTCTACTCCGCCGTTTTCATTCATGAGCAAATTATGTATGTACTCTCTTATCCGAGTTAAACTTCTATTCGGCAATCTGAAATTGAACTCGGGGACTGCCCTCGTCCAAACTGCTCTTTGTGTTTACTCTGCTTTACTTTGTCTATTCGGTTGAACCACTTAGAATTTCAAAAGCATACAAAGTAGTGTGTTTAAACTCACCGGACACTCTGCGACTCTGCTGCTGTCCGCAACCCGGCTTCATGGCAAGCCAGAGAACAAGCCAAAGAGTCAATGAACACATGAAAAATTGCAAAGGAAAGGAAGCGTGTGGCAACCGAATAGAGTGTTTTTTGCTGTTTTTTCTTTCCGGCTAAGTGGTGGGCAGCGTTACTATGAATTTTTCTAAGTGGCTAAGTATTTGAAACTCATACTTTGAACTCTTGTGACTCGACTACCAACAAAGCAACAAGTTGCAGGTAAGAGCTGAGATAAAAAGGAAAGAGCGGATAAAAAATGCAACTTGGGGACTTGCATACTAACGCAACCCGGCATCGGGCCAATGTTGCTCAAATTAATAAACTTCAAACTTCAAGGGAAATAAAACTGAGTAGCGACGGAAATGATAATTGTTTGATACTTATGCACCCGGCATCCCGGGGATCTGATAAAAATTCTAGGGCATAAGTGTTTGCAGGAGATCACTGGTTGGAAGTAGCAGTGTTGTCCAGGTTGGCGTTGGCAGCATCAGCTTCGGGGTTGGCGGTAGCTCGCTCAGAGGTGGCAGTGGCCACCGAGATGGGGTCAGTAGCTGAGGTGGAAGTAGTGGATTGAGTGCGGAGTGGCGCCGCGTCATCAAGCGCCGCGCCAGAGGACGAGCCCATCTCGGGAGCCACAGCCTGGGTCACCATCTCGGTGGTGATGGTGGCATCTTGGCCCTCGGTTTCCGGCTCCTCGTCGCTATCCGCAACAGCCTTGCCCTTCCCCTTCCCGGATCCCTCCTCGGCACCAGTATTTTCAAAGACACTCAAGTCCTCCGACTCGGTGTCCTCATCTTCATCTTCCTATTCATCTTCATCCTCGATTTCCGCCTCGGTGTCAGGCTCGGTGGGGCCGTCGACGAAGAGGGCAGTGTCCGCGTAGGAGGCGATCTCGTACGCAACTGCCTTGCGGCGAGCCACGCAGTTGGGATCGTCTGACCACTTCGAGCCCAGGCGCACCTCAAGGATGATGTCGAGGTTTAGGTTCTCGTACCAGCTGCAGATGAAGAGAAGCAGCAGATCGGCGCCTGCCCGAGCTGAGGATGCACGCCACTTCTTCAACACGGCCTTTGCACCATCGAGCTTCTCGGCGAGGGCGCGAATAGTTTTGGGCGCAGACTCGCGAGGCCAAAACAGATCGTGCAGCTTGAAGGCCGTGGACACCAGGCCGGTGCCCAAGCCCCTAAGCTGGCGGAGCTGTGACTGGATGCTCGTGAGGTTGTCCTCGATCGTAGACTTGGTGCTGGTGGGCAATCCTTTCTCAGCTCGGATTCCTTGAGCTTTGGCCAAAGCAGGCGTGCTAACCGCGCAGAGATCAGGGAAGATATCTGAGAAAGCTATCGGAAAGAGTCAGAAATGGAAACGGAGGAGAAATGAAGTCAAGCAGGAAAGAGGAGAAGCAAACAAAGCCAAGGGAAGAGAAGAAGGAAGCAGTCAAATGCAGAGAAGCACAAACTTACTGTTGAGGTCAATGAGTAGCGCATGCAGCTTGTTCTTCCAGGACTCCTCATCGGCAATATGCCTCTCCTCGACTTGGCGAGCAGTGCCAAGCTGGAGCATGAGATCCGCATTGCACTTCTTCAGCACCTCGTTTTCCGCCTTGAGGGCCCTCTCCTTGGCCTTGGCTACTGCCTTGACTTTGTCCTTCTCGGCGGCTTGGTCTATGGCGTCCTGGAGGGCAGCCCTCAATTGGACTTGCAGCTGTTCGAACTCGGTGTCGCGTTTGTCCTTGAGCTCTGCTTCTTGGCTCTCTAGTTGCTGCTTCACCTCTGCGGGCTTCAGGCAATCAAGATGCTCCTCACGGAACTTCTTGTACTCTTCTGCGGAAAGAAACAGCACGGTAAGCAGAGTAACCAAGAAAAAAGGAGAAAACAAAGCACAGAAGGATCATCAACTCACCTTCCAGCTCCTTGATCTTGCTCTCGGCGGGGGCAGTGAAGACGTAGCAGTGCTGGTGCTGCTCCTGCAGTTCTTTGAATTTGCCTGCAGAGTAAACAGAGTTAGAGCAAAGAGCAAATCCGGGCGTAAACATAAAACGCACTAACCGAATAGCTAAAGGCTTACTTTCGATTGCAGAGAGTTGAAGGGCACGATCCACTGCCGCCTGCTCCAACTCGGCATCGTTCTTGCGCTCTTTTTCCAGGGCCGCGAGCCATCGGGTAGCGATGCTATGGTTCCAGAGCAGCCGCCGGAACAAGTTGGTCCTCTTCATGAGGCTATTCTGGGAAAAAGGAAGAAAACGAATTAGACAATTTTTGGAAGATTTGGCCCGAGAAGACGGCAACTCGGTTGAGCACCCGTCTACTCGGTCCGAATCTCGGGGACTGGATAGTGGCTAAGGAAGAAGAACAGAAGAGAAGAAAAGTCACAACTCGGAACAAGCAAAAGAAAATTACAGCGTATGTCTGCTCGATGTCTTCGGCGGCTTTGCGATGAACGAATAGCTTCGCGGCCAGCGTACATGTGTTGGAGGCGATGGTCATGGGATTGTAGCCCATATCAGCCTTGTTCCAGTCAGTACGCCAGTGGTCCAGCGTGCCTACAGTGCTGCCATCCCACGTCTTGTTCCCAAGGACGCTGGTCTCCCACACCTGATCAATGAAGCCTATTCGGTCAATCACCTGCTGGAGCCCCTCGGTTTGAACTTCAGTCTCGTTGGCCTGGCGTGAGTGGAACGCAAGGGTTTTCTTCTTCTCCGACAACTTGGCGTCCACCGCCTTGGCCTGGGCGCCCTTCGTAAGGGCGATCCGCTGCTCACCCTTGGTCAACTCAATACTGTGTTGCTTGGCCATCTGCAGCGTGTAGGGAAGGAAGCTGGGCTGCGACTGAGGAGCGCCCGCGCTCGATCCTTCGCCCGCGCCAGCAGAACTGCCAGGAGCGCCAAGTGTAAGCTGCGCGCTCTTAGCAGCAGGCTTCATGGTTGATTTGGGCGGTGGCATCAGTGCATTGTCCTGCCCAGCATGGCGCGGCGGGTTCCGGCGAGTTGGGGCGTCAGGCTGAACGGCCTTGTTGCCGGTAGCATCCGTCTGAGAAGCAGGCTTCTTGGTACCTTGCTTGGAAGGAGGGCTCGGCGCGGTGTTCTGCGTGCTTTGCTTTGCGGGAGGGCCCGGGGCAGTCTTGGTTTTCTTCTGTGGTCGTGGAGGGCTCGGTGCTGTAGGTGGAGTAACCTGCTGAGTAGGCGGCACAGGGGGCCGGCTACCCAACACAGCGTCCGGCTGCGCTTGGCCCTGCAGTTTTTTCTCCACCACAGTATCCTCAGCCCGCTGCTCGGCAGCGGGATTCGAGCGTACATCTTCCGCTTCTTCTACCCGCGGTTGGGCCGCGGGGTCGTCTTGAACCGCAACTTCGTCTAGCGGCTGCTCCAGGTTCTCGTTCTGCCGCTCAAGGGCGGCATGATCTTGGTGCTCAGCTTCTTGATTGGTATTCTCCCCAGCTGAGGCAGCTGGGGGAGAAGAAGGCGTCTCATCGTGAGCAGCATCCTGCGCGCTCTGATCCGCGCGGGCCTGCTGCTCCAAGTCCATGTTTTGGGCACCAGCGCCCGTGTTCTCAGCGCTGGCGTCTTCTTCTTCTGCCTTCACGGGAGAGGTTGCACGCGTCCTATCCCGTGCTGCTGGCTCGTCCTCATCCTCGGAGAGGTCAATGAGTTTCTCGAGGTCGATGGCAGGTTTTCTCTTGGAGGTGGTGGGAGCCGCAGCAGCATCGGCATCCAGAGGATCACTAAAACAGAAGGGGAGTTCAGAAACAAAGAGGAAGGGAAGAGAACACCGAGAAGCGGGAGTAGAATGCAACTCAAATGAAAGTTACTTACCCCTTGCGGGTGGGGAGTTGCCTCTTGGCGATGGCAACCTTCTTCTTCTTCTCAGCCTTCTTGGTTTTCTTGGCGGCAGGCTCTTGGGCACCGCTACCCGTCCTCTTCCGAGTAGTAGGAGCAGCTACAGAGATAGGATCGACGTCGAGGGCATCCTCGTCTTCCTCGTCCACCTCAGGATCATCTGCAGAATAGAAGGGAAAAAAGAGTTGAGAAACGGAAAGGGAGGTTGGGTTGCGCTACTCGCAACAAGAGAGGTGAACATAGTCACCTTCTTCGTCCTCGGACCAATCCCGAATGGATGCGTCAACTTGATGCTTACCCAGCTGTTCGGCGTGAGGGATATAGAGGGTGTCCTGGGTATCGTAGGCAGTCTCATCGTCCTGTTCTCGGTCACTGCTCCAGTTGGCCTCAAAGAGCTCCTCATCTTCAAAAGCTTGGCGATCGATATGCTGGAAAGACAAGCAAGTGGTGCAAATCAATTGAGTACAAGGCTGAGGGGTTCTACCCGGTACAGGATGCAAACACAAAGCATATAAATCCAGAAAATCCTATTCAGAGTAGCATGCAAACACAAAGCATATTAGGCTAAGGTTCTCTACTCGACGGGGCGTGCAAACACAAAGCACATAAAGCCAACTAAGATGCTCGGGGTGTGCTACTCAACATGGCGTGAAAACACAAAGCACTTAAGGCCTACAGGATATTTGAGATGTTCTACTCGGTATCAAGGTACAGAGACAGAAAAGAGAGGGCTAACCTGTTCGATGCGCTTAGTACGGTTGTACGGCACAAAGCCGTATTGCCAGGTGTCGGTGAGGCTGGTCTTCATGATGGATCTTGCCCAGACGGCGACATCGGCGGTGCTAAGCTCGAAGGTGGTGGTCCTCGTGCAATCCCGGCTGCCTCCCATGTGGCACATCTTGTGGGAGCGGCGTTGAAGCGGGAGCACTCGGCGTGAGATCCAACACACGATGGGATCATCGCGCTTGAATCCCAACTCCGTCAGCTCGGCGAGGCGCTTCTCGATCTGAAGGATTTAGTCATGATTCTTCGGCTTGTATCCCCAATTCTGCTGGGTTGGCGGCGTATTCGTCCACTTGGGGAGATTTATCCGGTCCGTGATTGGCGCTCCTTCTTTGGTAGGAACGTTCTTAACGTAAAGGAAGGAGCGCTGCCACTTACGTACCGTGTCGAGCCCCTTGACGCGCGGGTGGCTGCCGGCGGTGTGCTGCAGCATCATCGCGCTCCCGGTCTTCGTCATGGCGCGGGAGCTCTCTGTGCTTCCGGGCTTGGGGATGCTTTGCTTCCGGAAGAAGAAGTACCTCGCCCAGGTATGAACAGTCGGGCGCACGCCCAGGAAAGCTTCGCAGACCACGGCGTGGAAGGCGAGCATCACCATGGCATTGGGGGGCAGGTGATACGGCTGTAGACCGAAGTGGTTGACGAATTCCCTGAAGAAGTCCGACGCCAGGAGGCCAAATCCCCGCTTGAAGTGCGCGAGGAAGACGACGAACTCGCCCTCCTGCGGCGCGGGGATGGTTTCGCCGTCCGGCTGCCGGCACTGCACGCCGGGAGGGACGCGGCGGGTATTAACCAACCACCGGCAATCTTCCACCGTGACGTCAGATCCCTCCCATCCGGCGCGAGCGTCGTCATCTCCGCGGGCCATGGAGATGAGATGGATTGGTGAAAGATTTGTGGAAGAGATGGGTGGAGAAAGTGATCTCTGTCTTTCCGGCGTCGCACGGAGCAGCGGCACGGCAAGGATGTGCGGCGGCGGAGTGCTCTGCGGCGGCGGAGAGGCGAAGAGGCAGAAGGTGGAAGTGAGCAGGAAAGAGAAGGAGGAGTTACCGAGGGGGTATTTATCTCTCCCCTTGAGTTGCCGTTACGAGCGGAGATAGTGGGATCAGTTGTGCACTGAGATCGTGCGGCGTGGGCTGCGCGCCGGTTAGAAACGCACACAGCGCATATTGCGCGCGTAACGGGCGCAGTTAATCCCACGTCGTGATCGTGGGCTATTGAGTGCGGTTGATGAGACTTAACGGGCCGGTGGGCCCTGGCCGCAGTTATGGGCGCGTGGCCTGCCATATCCCAGGCACCGAGGCGTCGGAGTGACAGGGGTGCGACACGTGCCCCGTTACGACACGCAGAGGTGGATTCGCACCGATTGAGGCGGGATTGCGTTTTCAAAAGATTTCGCTAAGTCTTCTTACTCGGCATCAGAGAAGAGAAATGGTGCTACTCGGAGAAGAAAAGATTCAAGCCTAGGATAAGGGCTACTCAGAGGTGCTACTCGGCATCTTACGGTTCGAAGGCAAGATTTGTTTTTAAGCTGGAAGGGCCCAGTGAACAAGTTCGCAGGACTCTACCAGCTTCGGGGACTAATGTCGGGGGGTTACCCCCGAGTAGGGGTAAGGCAGGTGCTAAAGGAAAGACCAGAAGAGCAGTTGTGACCAATTTGGCTGGCTACCCGGTACTCGCTACACGGTGGACAGCTATCCGGTAGTACCTACCAATGACCAGGAAGAAGAATCAAGGAAGTTGTATTCTTCCGAGTAGAAGAAGTTGTCCGGGTAGAGGGAGTGGATTCCTACTCGGACCAGAAGTCAATGGAGCCGTTCTGACACAGGATCCCGCGTATCCTGTGTCAGTACAGCGTGCGGTTCAACTTACGGAGTACGTGACTATCCGCACCACGGCGTGGCTACAGTGATGTAGGCGCCTGTCTAGTCCTGTCACTGACATAGGGGACAGGACGGGGCTAGGGGCCCACCCTATCTCACAGACAAGGGTGGACAGGTCCCATCTCCGAACGGCGCAACGACTTACGGGGCGGGTGTCAGCGACAACCCGGAGGCGTGAGCGGTTCTGCAGGGCTCCTGTCACATATCGTTGTACCTTATAGTTGTTTTCTATTCAGCTGGGCACCAGTATATAAGGTGCCCTGCCTCCTCCTGTGAGAGGTTCGCTGCATACGTTTGGATCCTAGACAAGGCAACACTCACAGAAAGAACTAGAGAGAAGAGTGGCTACTCGGCTGAAGGCCTGATTGTACTGTGGCTACTCGGTAACACACATATAAAGAGAGAGGCAGGAGTAGGGATGTTACCTCCACACGAGGGCCCTGAACCTGGGTAAGATCTTGGTGTTTGCAGTGTTTGTGATCCATCCCACGCGGCTACTCGCCATGTGATCCCTCCCCGAGCACCTCCAGCGTCCATCGGCCCGAACTTTAGCCATCCCATGGCATTTGCCGTGATACCACCACGACACCATGACAATTAATAAAGTGAATATCTTAATTTAGAACATAAATAACACAATAACATGGTGGACATACTCGGAATAGCAATGAAGCTAATGGGAAGATATGGTGGACTCACTGGAAATACTTGGCTAAGGAGTGTTGGAAACAAGTTTTTACTTGTTGGAATTTTTAAATTTTTGGCTAGCAAGAGGGAGATAGTTGACCAGCTACTATGCATGCATATGTCCATAGAACTACTCATTTCATGATAAACTAAAGAAACCAGCAATTAACATCAAGGACATGAATAAGAGATAGCTCAAAACAACATTATTGCAAATTTCTACACATAAAAAGGCTATAAATCATGCAAACATATGTAGCTCTTCAAATCAACCATGGCATCCCTATTCCAAATCATAATACTAGCATCCAATACATTCCAACCCCAAACTCCAGTAGCTCAATCTCATATAAAATGATGGGTGTGGTCTTATCAAAACAAAAATAAAAACAAAAACTAGACGCTTCAAGTCTCTACGATAAATGCTTTGCTTAGAAAAATAGAAAGTAGACGTGTGCTAACCAAAAGAGTGTAGCTTCAGTGGGGTGTTCATCACATCCCCAAGCTTATGGCTTTCACCATTCTTGAATGTCTTGAGGCGCAGCTCCTCTATTCCCTCTGAAAAAACTTCACAAAACATGTTTCTCCCATTCTTTTTCTGTGGGGTGAGATTAGCAAGGACAAACAAATCACATGCTTGCTGTGCAAAATTCCAAATCAAATGCTCCAGTAGATATACAATAAGGTTCATTATGTTGTATTTTCACTCTCTTGATTGAAAGAATCATGGAAATTCGATTCCCAACCCCAAAGAGTGCATAAAACAAAAGAGGGCAGAATCTGTCCAGAAAAGCAACAGCAGCAAAACGAACGTTTTTCCCTAAGCTATACTCGTCAAACAATTAAGACAATTTTTGTGCTTACAGAGGACGAAAAGTTGCAGAACATACAAAAAAATTAGCTCAATCCGACATACCAATAAAAACCGTAAAATCATACGGTGAGCAGACTCGTGCTGAAACAGAAATTTCATGCACTAGGATAGCAACTTATAAGTCCAAATGGGTTTGACTTGACTCTTTATTGAAAACTCCAGAATTAAAACAAAAAAAGCTAATCTCTTGAGACAGCAAGAGGACACTAGGAAAATACAAACAAAAACAACCGGGTTGCCTCCCGTAAAGCGCTTTCTTTATAGCCATATAGCTAGGCTTTACTTACTTAACATCATGATGGTTGGAGTGAGGTGGCTCGGCATCCCCAAGCTTGGATTCTTGTACTTATTTGATACATGTAGGGTGAGCCCAGGGTTACATCCCCAAGCTTGATTGGTTGTCCCTCTTGATCTTTGTTCATCTCACTCAACTCTTCCTCCTGAAAAATTCTTCTTACACAAATCTCAACATAAAACTTGATTAGAGGGGTTAGTGCCTCCATAAATAAAATCCACATAGGTACAGAAAAGACACATCATGAGTTTATTCTAAATATTAACTACTGTTACTACAGTTGTGCATTGCTCCTTGATCAAAAGAACCACACAAAACACAAGTAATGAGAGCAATGCAAAATAAAGACATAATCTGCCAAAAACTGAACAGCCCGTAAAGAGTGAATTTTTAGAGGCACTTAAGTTGCTCAAATCAGAAAACTTAAAACTAATGAAATATGTAGTGATAACAAAATATTGTTGTCGTAAATTACCAGGTCAAAATTCCACTTCTGTGATTTTAAACATTTTTCGCAGTGAAGTTCAGGAATCTGTTTTCTTGACAGCTAATTACTATTGTTTAATCCTATCTCTCATATAAGATTATTCTTGCCATTTAAGATGAGAAATAAGACAGAAATGTGATGTTACAGTAGTGAACTAATATTTTTATTCTTTTTAGCTTTGTAAAAAAGTTTTAATGATAGAGACTTTGCAATGGTTTCATTGGCATGAACAACACATGTTCAAGGTCGACCCCAACTTCTCCATTACTCATCCTTCTCATTTACTTTCCCAAATTTTTTAGAAAATGAAAATCTTAAACTAAATGATACATAACAGTAGGTAAAGGCATTTTACATGTTGTAAAGACATAAATGTGTTCTCAAACCGAATAGGAAATTAAAGCATAAGGAACACACCAAAAAAATATTAAACAATTTATTTTTAAGTCTAACCCATTTCCTATGCATTGGCATTTTGTAATGAAACAAATAAAAGAAGCACATAATAGCAAGCATAGAAAGGTAGATCAAGTGCAACTTCAATACTTTCAGCATAAAGAGGGGAAACTTAATATTGTTGAAATATGTATAACCATGTTTCCCTCTCTCATAATAATTTTCAGTAGCATCATGAATAGATTTAACAATATGAATATCACATAAAACATTCTTATCATGAGCCACATGCATAAAAGAATCACTAAGTTCATGTCCTAATTCAAGGTAGATATTATACAGTTCTAAAATTGTTTGGTTGTTTTCCATTTTATATTTTTTTTTGTGTTTTAGGTTTATATGTTAGTATGCAATGCAAACAAGAATATAAGCTTAGCACAACGCTCCCCTGCAACGGCGCCAGGAAAGTGCTTGATGACTCCCAAGTGCAGGAGATCAATTGTAGTACATTTCGATAAGTATTTGAGTGTCGAACCCACGAGGAGCTGAAGGTAAGCTATCTATTCTCTAAATCCCTATAACCCTCTTATATGGCTGTTTATGCAAAGCAATAAGTTTGACTAAAAGGAACTAACTAATTAAAATCAAGTGACGTGGAGTGTGGTTTGTTTAGTAACTAGTGAAGCAAGTTTAAAATGCAAGTTTCTAAGCAAGTTTCACAAGTAGCAAGCATCAAATATCTCAAGTATCTCAAGGGAGCAAGTGTTCTAGCAATAGGTGTTTCGTTCGTGTGGTTGTCACAATTAGTGAAGCACATGTTTTAGTCTTAGTTGTTTCTTCTAGGAAGGAGCCATGAATAGGTATAGTCAAGTAAATGATCTACAACCCCTTATGATGGATCATGTGGCCAAGTAAGTGACTGCACAAGATTGATTAAGACATAAAGTCCCACCATAGCCTTACGTTCTAAGGTCCCCTATATATATCCCCCAATAACTTAACTTTGTGGCTCGGTCTCAGGTTACTGTCACTCCCAAGTCACCACCACTCCATTATGCTACCGGTGATCACCTTACATGCATTCCCCAACATATGCGTGCACTCATATATTGTAAATAAAGACAATCATAGAAGATAACAAACTTGTATGCAACCAATCAACGAACTATTTCACCATTGCCAAGAACAATTCACTACTCAAACATAGACGGGGAGACACAATACATCAAGGGAATATAGTATTGCATCATACATCGTGTTTGCCAAGAGATTACAGTGGAGATATGGAGCTGATCTTGCTGTAGATGTTGATGATGAACACGCCGGAGGGGGTGGAGCCCTCCGGGGGTGATCCCGACGGTATTTCCCCCCTCCGATCTTCTCCGGCGGCAGCCTTCTGTCTCTCTGTTTTGTGGTTTCGTCTCTCGGCGCCGCCTCCTCCTCGAAAAGGCCAGGGGACCCTTTATATAGTCGTTTTTAGGTCACGAGACACTCGGGAGAAGAAAGATCGACGGCATCGGAGCCACGGGGGAAAAAAGGGGGCCTCCCACGCGGCCAAGGAATCTGGCCGCATGGAGGGTCCTCTTTGCCACCTGGTTGGCCTTTTGTCCCTCTACTTTGGCCCATGGTCTTCGTCTCGAAAATTCTGAACCGTGCTCTTTGGCCTTGCCCTTTTTGGAGTCCCGAAGCTCCCGGAAAGTCTGAAACACTAAAAAGTACGTTTTGTGGAAAAACAGGGTTAGAACCAAAAGAAGGGGGATTGTTTAGAAAATCCCCCAAATCATTATAAAACATGAATATAAGTTGCTAATATGTAGGAAAAACAAGTAATAACATGCAAAGTTCATGTATGCATTTCACATGCATCAAGCGCCGCCTGCAGGACCTCCTCATCGTGGCCAACCAGCAGCAGGCGGCTCAGAGCCGCCTGGCCACATCAAGGACTCCCAGTCCAGCTGGCGCGGCCAGACCAGGAGGGGCCGCGCAACGGGACACACGCGACCCCGACCAACAAGCGGATGGGGCCACTCACGCCGGCCGACAGGCGCCATCGCCCAACACGCACCACGTGCCGCCGCGAGGCAACGGCAGTGTCAACTCCGTCTACCACCCGAGACGCCACACCGAACCGGCTGCAGGAGGCAGCCGGTACCGCGGCAACGACAACCGGCAGCCGGGCAATTATGGCCCGCAACCGGCCACCTCGGCAGCCCGCTGTTGTCAGCCGCCATCCCTTGGAGGTTACCAGCCGGCCACTCGAGGGGGGCACCTACCATATATCAGTGAGTACCAGCCCTCTCGCACCGCCTCGCATGCCGGCAAGCAGCAGGCGGAGCCGGCTCCCCGGAGCCCCCTCACAAATTAACATTCGCGACTGCCTAGGCACGTTCGGCCCAGCAACCGGCATCGACGCCCAGCAACGTATCAACACCCTCGAAGAATCGATAATCCTCGAGGAGGAGGACATGGCCGGGCACCAGTGCTTTGGGCCGCGCATCGGCGGGACCTTTCCCGAGGGGTTTCTAGCTCCCGAGGGACATGCCCAAATACGACGGCACCACCAAGCCAGAAGATTGGCTCGTCGACTATGTCACCCGGCTGGGCATAGCCGGCGGAAACCGGAGAGTGGCGGTGCGCTGCGCACCGCTCATGATGAAGGACGCGGCGCGCACGTGGGTAAACAACCTTCCAGCCGCGAGCATCCACTGCTGGCTAGACTTTGAAAAGGTCTTCCTCACTAACTTTGCCACCATGTACAAGCGACCCGGCCGACCACAACATCTAGCCAGATGCGTCCAGCGCAAAGGCGAGAAGGACCGCGACTACCTGACGCGGTGGTACAACTTGCGCAACACTTGCGAGGGGGTGCAAGAGCACCAAGAAATCACCTATTTCATCAACGGCTGCCTAGACGACACCATGCTCAAACACAAGCTCTTCCGCGCAGAGCCGAAATAGATGGAGCATCTCATGCTTGTCGCGGACAAGTATGCCACGACGAACTCGTTCATGAAGATCCCGATCCGGCTGGACACGAACGACGCGCTAATCGCTGGTGATCCGGATAGGGAAGATGGAGCTGGCCCGAGCCACCCATCCGGCAGGCCCAATGGCTGCGACGGACGTGATCGCCTATACCACGACAACCAGGATATCCGGAAAAGGAGTTGAGCAATGGCGGAGGAGCGGTACGGCGTGGCGTTAGCCGTGAACGCCGCCGAGGCCAACAAACCGACCGCGACTGGCGAGGGTCGATACCCTCGCCGAGACAATACGACGGGCAGTGGGAAATAGGCCCAAATACACGCTAGAGGCCATGCTCAGCCAGCCGTGTAAATACCACTCCACTGCTCGTAAGCCAGCCACGCACACAACTGCCGAGTGCAGCTGGACCACCCGACTAGCGAAGGTTGAGGGCCTACCATCCAGAGGAGCTCCACCTCCACCCCCGCCACCAGCTGGCGCACCAAACGCCTCCATCGCCAACAACAACAACCGCGTGGAATGACCACGACCGCCTCCGGTTGATGCAGCCGGGGGATCACGCGACAACTTCCCGCGTAGCCACGCGACTTACTTCATCGTGCACACCGACAAGAACAGCGAACACCGTCGGTACGCTGAGGTGAACGCAACCGCACCAGCGATCTGCCAACCCATGGATTGGTCCATGACCTGCGTAACATGGGGCCCGGCTGACCAACCGGAAGTGCTACCCTCCCCGGGTGCATAGGCCCTCCTCCTCGACACCATCATCGACACCGAGAAGACGGCCTGCACCTTCTCCCAGGTGCTGATCGACGGGGTAAGCAGCATCAACATCCTATACAAGGACACGGCTGATAAGCTCAACATCACGGAGCAACAGCTGGAACCGAGCCGAACGACCTTTCACGGCATCATCCCCGGCTCGACATCGTATTCGGCAACATCACCAACTATCACCGAGAAACCATCACTTTCGAAGTTGTGGACCACCGTAGCGCGTACTACGCCATCCTAGGGCGTCCGGCTCTCGCCAAGCTTATGGCGGTGCCCCACTACGCCTACCTCAAGATGAAGACACCGGGACCTTTTGGCATCATCACTGTTCCGGGCAACTACCGGTTGTCCATCGACTGCGCTTCAGTCGGCTCGCGGATGGCGCAAGCTCTGATGGTGGCACAGGAGCTCAAGGAGATCAAGCAAAAGATAGCGGCCGAGCAGCCGGAGATCCTTGAGGGGAAGAGGCCTATGGGCGAGGTGCAGTTCCAGGCCTCCCGCGACACCAAGAAGGTCTCGCTGAACCCCCAACCAGCTGGACGACAAGTTCCTCACCCTCGGGGGGAGGGGGCACTCAACCAGAAATAGGAAGACGAGCTCACCAGCTTCCTCCGTGAGAATCAGGACATCTTCGCATGGGAACCAAGGGACATACAGGGTGTACCGAGGGAGCTGGTTGAGCACTCTCTCCACGTCAGGCCGGACGCAAAGCCGGTTAGGCAGCCGCTCCGAAGATTCGGCGAGGAAACAAGAAGAATCATCAGGGAAGAAATTTCCCGGCTACTAGCAACCGACTTCATCACCAAAGTCTACCACCCGGCCTGGCTGGCAAACCTAGTCCTAGTCCTGAAGAAGAACGGCACATGGCGCATGTGCATCAACTACACCAGCCTTAACAAGGCATGCCCGAAGGACCCGTTCGCCTTGCCCAGGATCGATCAAGTCATCGACTCCACCGCTGGCTGCGACCTACTCTCCTTCCTGGACGCCTATTCCGGCTACAACCAGATCTCGTTGAACCCGTACGACCAAATCCGGACAGCATTCATCACCTCATACGGGGCCTACTGCTACATCACAATGCCCTTTGGGCTCAAGAAGGTCGGCGCCACCTATCAAAGGTGCATGCAGAAGTGTCTGCATGAGAAAATCGGCCGCAATGTCCACGCGTACATGGACGACGTCGTAAAGACGAAGCAGAGGCGCACTCTCCTCGTCGACCTCAAGGAAACCTTCGCAAATCTGAGGCACTACAATATGAAGCTCAACCCCACCAAGTACGTGTTTGGCGTACCAGCCGGCCAGCTCCTCGGTTTCCTCGTACCAGAACGTGGGATCGAGGCGAACCCGGAGAAGATATCCGCCATCGAGAGGATGGAGCTTCCAACCGTCCTACATGACATAAAGAAATTCGCCGGCTGCCTGGCATCACTTAGCTGGTTCATCAGCCGGCTCGTCGAAAAAGCCCTGCCACTATACGACCTCCTAAAGAGGCGGACATGTTCAAGTGGACCCACGAGGCAGACGATGTGTTCCGCGACCTCAAGCAGACGCTCACGTAGGCGCCGGTCCTGAATCCACCAACCCCAAGGGAGCCCATGTTGCTCTACATCGCCACCACCAACCGAGTCGTCAACGCCGTCCTGGTCGTCGAGCGGCCGGAAGAAGGAAAGGATCAACCGGTCCAACGGTATATTACCATAGTGAGGTACTATCACATTCCAATAAGAACTACCCCCACTATCAGAATCTGGCTTACGGCGTGTACTTCGCTGCCAAGAAGCTACGCCACTACTTCCATGAGCACCCCATCACCGTGGTGTGCACGGCACCGCCTAGGGAGATCATCAGCAACAAAGACGCCACCGGCCGCGTAGCCAAGTGGGCCATCGACCTAGTCGTGCACATGGTGCTCTACCAACCCCGCACGGCCATCAAGTGGCAAGTACTGGCGGACTTCATCGTCGACTGGGCGGAGACGCAATACCTCCCCCCGGTTCCCAACTCCGGCTACTGGTGGATGGACTTCGACGACACCAAAATGCGCGGAGCTTGGGAGCCGGGATCATCATCACCTCACCCAAGGGCGACCGCCTGGAGTACGCCCTGCAGATACACCTCAAGGCCTCCAACAATGTGGCCGAGTACGAGGCACTCGTCCACGGCCTCCGGCTAGCCAAGGAGATGAACATCCAGTGCATACGCTGCTTCGGCGACTCCGACCTCGTCGTCCAGCAGACATCCGACAACTGGGACACCAACATAGCCGACTACCATTTCTTCGTGTAGCAGCTCTGTGCCTGCTTCGAAGGATGCGAATTTCACCATGTGCCGTGGTCACTCAACGAGACGGCCGACACACTCGCCAAGCTCGCCTCCACAAGGCAAGCAATACTGCCCGGCGTCTCCCTCGAGCACCTCTACAAACCATCAATCACTCCATCGCCGGACTCCGACTCCATCATACTGTCGGCTGACTCAGCCGGGCCAAAGGACCCGGAGCCTACCGGCTCCCCGCCACCACCAACCGGGAAGAAAACTTCATCTGGCTCTAGAACTCCACCAACAGTTGTCCTTACGTTGGCCAGCCAGCCGGACCCGGGGGCTCGCCAGCTGGACCCAGGGACTCGCCATCCGGATCGCCTCTTGAACCCGAGGGCTCCCCAGCCGGACCCAGGGGCCTCTCATCCGGACACCGCGGATCACCTCTCGGACCTGAGGGCTTGCCACCCGGACCCGGGGGCTCGCCACCCGGACCCAGGGGGTCCCCGGCCGGGCCCCCTAACCCTTCAACCGGCCCCCGTGTTAGGAATGACGGAGGAGGCACGCCTGCAAGTACTCCAACACGGCGTCTTCGTCAAATACCCAACCCCAGAGTGGGCGCAACCCTACCTCGACTTCCTCATCCGAGACACGCTCCCACAGGACAAGGTGCTCGCCCGATAGATCCAGCGTCGCGCAAAGGCGTACACTATCGTCAACAACCGCCTGCACAAGAAAAGCACAGACGGCATATATCCGCGCTGCGTCGAGCCGGAACTAGGCATCTGCCTCCTGGAAGATATACACAAGGGAGAGTGCGGCCACCACGCGTCAACAAGAAGCCATCCAAGGACGGATTCTACTGGCCAACCATAGCGGCGGACGCCGAGAAGATGATCAAGGCCTGCAACGGCTGCCAGCGTTTCCGAACGCAAAAGCACACTCCAAGCACGACACTCAGAACCATCCCTATCACCTGGCCATTCGCCGTACGGGGACTAGACATGGTGGCCCATTCAAGACGGCCCGAAGCGGCATGACCCACTTGCTGGTCGCCGTAGATAAGTTCACCAAATGGATCGAGCCCAAGCCAATCAAGAAGCTAGACGGCCAGACCATCATCACCTTCTTAAAGGACATCATCTACCGCTACAGCTACCCGCACGGCATCATCACCGACAATGGCACGCATTTATTTAAGGGCGGTTTCGCGCTATTCTGCGGGGACAAGGGGATCCGTCTAGACTTGGCGTCCGTCGCGCACCCCCAGTCAAACGGCCAGGTGGAAAGGGAAAACGGCCTGATCCTAGCCGACATAAAGCCCCGGCTGGTAGACCCGCTCGAGAAGGCGCCCGGCTGCTAGATCGAAGAACTTCCCTCCGTCCTATGGAGCCTCAGGACAACGCCCAACCGGTCCACCGGTTACACGCCCTTCTTCCTCGTCTATGGCGCGGAAGCCGTCCTCCCGGCGGACATCCAGTTCGACTCGCCCCGAGCTCTCCTGTACACAGAGGAGGACGCACGACAGACAAACCAAGACGGGGTAGACTAGCTCTAAGAGGCGGGCGATTTGGCCTTGTCCAGATTGGCTATGTATCAACAAGACCTCCGCCGGTACCACAGTCGGTGGATCCGGCCGCTCGCCGTCAGAGAGGTCCTCGTGCTTCGGCTAATCCAGGACACCAAGGGCCTCCACAAGCTTTCCTCCCCATGGGAGGGTCCATTCATCATCAGCGGGGCACTGAGAAACAACGCCTACTACATCATCGACATGCGCGAGCCACGCAAGAACAAGGGGGACACCTCCTACGATGAGACGGAGCGTCCGTGGAACGCAGAGCTGTTGTGCCCATTCTACACCTAAGTGTAACACCCCTGTATCCCCCAGCTATCAATAAAATTAGGCGGCGCCTCCGAGCACAACACTCGGGAGGGCCACCCTTTGCAACATATCCATTGCACTTCCTTTTCAAACCGGCAAAAACAGCCGGCTCATGCCTCAAAAATTAGGCGGGTAAGTAACGTGCTCGGCGCCAAAGGCCCACTCTACGGATCCGGCTGCAGACCGCAACCCGACACTTTAGCCGGCCAGAGCAAAAGCCGGAGGACCATACGCGAAAAGCGACTAAGGCCTGAGACACAGCCGGTTGCCCAGCAACATCGCGTAACGTTCTCTCGAATTCGACTAGGAAAAAGTTCGTAACTATGTCCCCAATAAGACGGTCCCCTCTTCGGTTCTAGCTGCAGACCGCAACCCGGCTGACACGTTGGCAAGAGCAAGGACCAGACGGCAAGGGACACAAACGCTAACCTAGCCAGCCGAACTAGCGCGAACCTTCGCTCAACTAAGTAAAAATGGCCAAGTAAAAGTGTCTGCCAATTTTTTGTTTTAATAGACTAACGATTTAACCAGACTCTTCAGTATTGTCACACAGCAGCTATTCGGCCATGGTACGCAACCGGCCAACCTTTTTCCAAGGAAATTTAAGATTCGGCCCGCCTACCGAGGGCAGCCGGCCCCAATCTCGGGGGCTGCACCTGGTGGGCATGCTAGAGCGCTACCACTGGGTAATCGGAAAAAGGTGGCAAAAAGCAAGCAACAACAAAGAAACAAGCCCATAGGGGACTACTTCAACATTCACAAAATAAAATATCCAAGTACCACAATTCCACCCGGCATCCCGGGGACAAATGACATGAACCAAGTTTCCACAAGCAAGACAAATACACCCGGAATCCTGGGGACTTAATCTGTGCCTGGCGCACCATCGTCGACGGCCTGCTCGGTCGGCGCAGTGGGGGGGAGGCATCACGTCCACCGGCTCCTCCTCGTTCTCCTCCGGCTCTTCGGGGAAGAAGACCTCGAGATCCGCATAGCCGCCCATCCGGCTGGCTGCCCATGAACACCCGGGAGAACCCTGAGTTCGTCGAAGCTTGTCCCCTGCTGGAAGCCGCGGGTCATGCGCTTGAGGCCCGCCTCGTCGAAGCTGTGGGTGAATCACGACATGATCATGGTCAGCGCCATCTCGGAGCTAGAGCGCGCGGCCGACTCCCGCAGACGGTCGATGGCATCAGGCACTTCCAGCAGGCGCGTCGCGAGCTCCGCCAGGCTATCCGATGGCGCCTCATCCTCCCAGCTGCGGAGAATTCAGCATGGCCGGCTTCTCGCAAGGCCTTGGCCTCCTCCCCAAGGGTGGCGACCCGGTCTTCTGCGGTGGGCTCCCAGTCGGCCATCGCCTCGGCATCAATGGCCATGCCCATCTCGAGCGTGTGGTTGCTATGGAGGACATCATCCACCTCCGGGTAATACCCTGCCATTCGGAATCAGGAGTCAGACGGAGAACTCCATCGCGCATCTCAGCCGGTGAGGGAGAAGCAACATACCTGTGGCGGCTTTGGAGATAAAGTCGAGCTGGTCCTGGAGTGGCTGCACCACATCCTCCTTGGCCTTCCGCTCTTTCTCCAGCTCCTCCTCGAGCAGCCGGAATGCCTCCTGCTGGCTGGCCATGGCGGCGGCGTGCTCCGTCTTTGCGGCTTCCAGGGCGGCGGCCAAGCGCTCCGCCTCCGCCTTCTGCGCGTCTGACTGCTCGGTGTGGCGACGGAGATCCACTATGGCCTCAGAATGCACCTTATCGCGCTCATCCAGCATCCGGGCCGCCTGGGCGATGGGCATGGAGTTCTTTGCTGCCTCCTTGAGGTCACTGATGTCCTCTGTGGCACGGCAGAAAAGAGGTGGTTAGTCCCGGCTCCAAAAGGTGGGTCAGCCAGAAAAAAGAAGAAACATCACTTACTAAGCATCTGTTTGGTGGCCGCCTTGATGCGGGAGCCGGTCTGGCCAGCGTCCTACAAACAGAATTAAACGAAATAGATTAGAACGCCCGGCCAATACGCAGAAGGCGAAGCTCAAGAACTAAACTCACCAGTATCAGCCCGTTAGTCACCTCGCTGGCCTGCACGGCGAGCTCCAAGTCCCTCGCCAACGCCGCAGCCGTCTTCGCCGCAACCACCAAGTCCTTTTTCAGCGCCCGCCTGGCCTCGATAGGCTTGATAGCCACCCGAATGGCCCTGGGCGTCGAAGGCTGGCAAGCCGGAACGCTCGGGCCGGATGCCGACGGCAGCAGATAGGCCCCACGTGGGGGCATCACCCCAGCAGCCGGCTGGGCCCGCCTGGACAGATCCATGAGAGAGGGCGGCATGCCTAATCCCTAGTACACGACGGAGGCAGGGGCGGAGCTCATCGTCACGGCCAAGGTGGTGCAGGGCGTGGCGGCCGCCTCCGGCTGCGGCGTAGGAACAGGCGGAATGACGACCGCCTCCGGTTGAGGCGCGATAGCCGGTGTGGCGACGGGAGCCTCTAGCTGCGGCACCGCGGCCGGACCCGCCTGGGTCTCCGCGGCCGTCGTCGCAGCGCCGGCCGAAGCCGGTGCAGGGCCTTGCCCCCAGACGCACCAAGGGCCGCCACCGAGGGTGGATTCACCTCCCGAGCAGGCGAGGGAGCCGGCGTCCGCATAGGGTTGGACGGTATGACATCCCTACAAGGTCAAGAAAAGCATTGAGAAAAGGCATACGGCCGCGAAGAAAAAAGAAAGAGAAAAAGGAGGAACCTTACCCGACCACAGTTAGCGGTGGCGTTCTTTGTTGGCGTCGAGATCCACCAGCCGGGGGCGTTACGCCACATCCCCGCTTGGCCGCCAGTTCGTCCTCCCCGGCCAACCGGCTGGACGATCCGGTCACTCGGCGCCGCTTGGTCGGCGCTACAGAGGAAGCTGACAAATCTACGTCAAAATCATCATCGTCAATTTAATCACTTCATCATCCGGGCCGGGAAGCTTACCATCTCGAGCCAAAGCGGGGTCTGCCGCCTTGTCCTCCACCTCCGCCGCGCCCTCGGACGGATCCGGATGCGCTGCCAGCGGCGGCAGACCCGGAAGAAAGTTCGGGCCGTTTGGTCCGCACCGCCTGGATGGAGAAAAGTTGCACCAACCGCCAGAAACAACATGGGGTCAACCGGCAGAAACAATACAAAACCAACCGGAGCAGATCGAGCGTTTACCTGAGGAGGGCGGTGTTGTCGCGTATATGGCGCGAGGCCATATTGCCATAACTCTGTCACCACCTCCTTGATCGCGAGGATGCGCATCAAGCCCTTCAGCAACATCCAGTCGGTGTCCGTTTGGGCCAGCCGGTTGGGGTCATTGGGCATCGACCGGGGCGCCATCCATCTCATCAGCAGGTCCCGGCTGGTCAAGACGGAGAGGGAGATCTGCTTTATCCGGGCCAATAGGGCGTCACACGCCCTCGAGTCGCCCCGGGTGCGATCCGTCTAGTTGTTCTGGGTGGTCGGCGGCCGGTTGACAAAGGGGTCGAGGCCGATCTGGTCCCCGCCTTGTAGATCCTTGACGTAGAAGTACGTCTGCTGCCACATCTTCACCGACTCCACCAAGATCAGCTTGGGCAGGAAGGTGCTTGTTCTGGTCACGATGATGGCGCATCCGCACTTCACCAGCGATCCCTGCGCCAGCTCTGTTCCCCCTTCAGGAAGAACAGCCGGATGAAGAGGTCGAGGTTGGAGCAGATGCCCAAGTAATTCTCACACAAGCTTACGAAGTAAGCGAGGTAAGTCATCGCGTTCGGCCCTAGTTGGTGGATCTGGAGGCCGAAGTAGGTGAGGAAGGCGGAGATGAAGTTGCTTACGCGGGGCATGAGGCCGCGGTCGAGGTGCGATAGGAAGAAGACCCGCTCGTTGGCTTGCGGGTTCGGGACATTCTCGAACTCCGGCGGCGCGTGAAGAACGGTGACAGGTTCTCCGGCACCTTGGTGTCCGAGGAGCGGATGCGCGAGATGACCACCCCCGTCGAGGCCGGGCCAAAGTAGCCCATGCCTCGGTAGTACCGGAGGTCCTCCAACATCGCCGTCAATCCGGCCCAAGCTCCCTTCTTGGGCGCATCGTCAGCGGCGGTGGCGGCAGTAGCGGCCCTTCTCGAGCCCGTCATCGTCTCGTCGACGGAGGAAGGAGCATCGACAGAAGGAGGAGGCCCCGCGACCGGGGAACGGCGGACGAGACGCGTGAGTTGGCTCCCCATGGCGGCCGGCGGCGGAAGCAGTGGGGAGAGCTCGAAGGCAATGGAGGTGTACGAGACGAGTGCGAAGAGGAGCGGAGAAGACTAGAAGACTAACCCCCGCCCGTATTCCCCGCCCGTATTTATAGCGGTGAGGGAGCGACCGATGCACGACGCGTGGCGAAACTGCCGCCCACGCCCCCCCCCCCCCCCCCCCCCCCCCCCCCCCACGTGGCGCGAGAACCGAGGGGTCGTGGGTAGTGCGCCACAAATGATCCAGTAACGGCACCGTAAGCCATAAAGAATCCCGAGCACAAGAAACGAAGCGGCGGCATCGACTTGACTGCGGTCGCAGGCCCACACGACCGAGCGCGTCATCGCCAACGTCACCCGGGTGGATCATTACGTCATCTCCAGCCGGCCGCGCGGAAAACCCGAGGCGTCGCGCGACCAGCCGGCATGAGAAGCCGGCAAAAACCAAGGGAACAGATGGAAGCTTTGCACCCGGTGCACCGGCTCCCAAACTCCCACCTGTTCGGGGGCTAGTGTCGGGGGGATGATCCCCGGGTGCCTCAAGAAGCCGGAAAGAAGCAACCGGAGGTTCATACTTCATACGAACAAGCATGGCTGAGCGCGTACAAGCATACGGCGGATCCCCATCCGCCTGCCGGCTGGTGCCGCCGCCCTCCTGCCAGCTGGCCAGCCGTACTAAGACCCTAGACGGGTGATCGCAAAGTCAAACAGTACGGGGAGGTATGGCAAAGCACACCAACTCCCTAGGCAAACACAAGCCACAGTGCCTCTCCATACCGTGTAGTACACCTACTCTCTGGCTGCTCGGGGTACTCAGGCATGGGCTCGACCGTACCCGCGTACGGTCTGTTGTACTTCTATGCCAACTAGTCGGTACCAGTCTACGGTCTTCAGTACCCGCCGCATGGGCACAAGGTACCCGACGCACGGCTCGGGTACTACAGCATGGGCGCTCGGGCAGTCAGGAGTGGTTGTCGGGTACGCGGGCACTACAAGAAATGTGTTGATACATGACGTTCTCGTAACGACGGTGAACGAAATCGTCATAGAGTTGTGACGATTTCAAACAAGATCGTCGTAAGTTGTTTGAGGGGATAAAAACCCTGTAAAATAACGACGATTTGAGTTAAAAACGTCGTACCCATATAAGATGAGATCGTCATAAACGGTGCATGTGATCCGAAGCTTTATTTTTTAACAGATTACGACGAATATAAATCGTCATGACGATGCAACGTATACACATTTATTTGATCTGGATGACCACCTCATCAATTTTTGCCAACGTGTAATGTTCAGTTGTCATTTCCTTGCTTATGTGTCAATCCATAGCTTCACTTGCCTACCAATGACATGTGGGGCCAGCCCCACAAACTACAGTACATCACATTACATGTGAGGTGTCCTAGCTCACCTACGTTTGCACCTGACGTGGCCTGGAGTTTTTTTTTTGCGCCAAAATAATGTTGTGGGGTAGAGGGACTCGAACCCTGCACCTCGAGCACATACGAGCAGGACAACCACTAGGCCAACTCACGGTTGCTGTCCATTCACACCATTCGGCCGACTTAAGGACAAATCGAAGCTACGTGGCCAAATATTCGCCAAAAAATGTTGCGGGTAGAGGGACTCGAACCTGCACCTAGAGCACACATACAAGCACCACAACCACTAGGCCAACTCACGGTTGCTGTACATTTACACCATTCGGCCTACTTAAGGAAAAATGGAAGCTACGTGGCCTCAAGCTCACCTATGAATATTCGCCCAAAAATGTTGTGGGGTAGAGGGACTCGAACCCTGCACCTAAAGCACACATACAAGCACCACAACCACTAGGCCAACTAACGGTTTTTGTCCATTACACCCTTTGGCCTACTTAAGGAAAAACCGAAGCTAGTTGGGTTGCTTCCCTCTTCGCATGGGCCGATTTTTTTTTTTCTCGGGGCGGGTGGGGGGAATGCTTCCCACTTCGCATGGGCCGAAATTTGGCCTGTGTAGCTAGTGCTGGAGCAGGTTCTCATAGCTATTTGGGTTGGGGCTAGATATTAACTTTTTTTATTCCTGTTTACATTTATATAATTTGAATTTCACCTTCAAATTGACCGAAACCAATTTTGTAAAATTTGTAAAATTATTTACAATAATATCTTGGTGTATCTCTGAACATGAAATGTGGTATAATAACTTCATAATTTTATTTGGTGCATCTCTCTAAATATTTTTGGTAGTTGCTTCACAAAAAAAAAAAATTTGACACTCGAAAATGAAAAAATCGTATTTTTATTAAGGAAAAATAAAAATTTCTTCGTGAACATTGTTCGTGCTTCCAAGATGCATGTTTGTGTGGAATATGGTGACATTTAAACAAACTATGCCATGGGTGTGGCCAAAACATCCGTCATTTCGCCCGAAAGCCATGAATCTTCGTACGAGATAGCTCATTTTTGTGAAACACATTTTCAACCAAACTGTCGTATTCCAAGTTTATTATTTTTGGTGGATACTAGGACATATATAACAACACCACGCGAAGATCTTGCATCGTTTCGAGTTTTTTTTGAATTTTCTGGAATTCAAAGCCGGTTTCGGAAAACGGTCAAAACGGGGGACATGACCGTTCGTACCTAGGTGTTGAATATTGATGAACTCTTGGTGTATCTCTATTGAATAGGTACTTGGGTACCTAAAAATGATTTTTGCAAAAAATAAGAGAGAAAACTACGAGGCACCTGTAGTTCAAATTTGGCTCGGTTTCAGCGGAATCGGCAGAAATTTGTCTTTTTCGAAAGAGGTGTATTTTGAGCTATGGAGAGGTAGTAAGTTTGTTATTTGTATATAAAATATGACATAATATATTTAGAATTTTACTTTGTACAATTATGCAACATATTTTGTGTATGTGCTTCACAAAAAAACCCTAGTTTTGATACTCCGGAGATAGAAAATGGTATTTTTATTAACGAAAAATAAAACTTTCTTCGTGAACATTGTTAGTTGCCAATATGCATCTTTGTGTGGAATATTGTCACATTTAAACAAACTATGCCATGGATGTGGCCAAAACATCCGTCATTTCGCCCGAAAGCCATGAATCTTCGTACGAGATAGCTCATTTCTGTGAAACACATTTTCCACCAGATTATCGTATTCGAAGTTTATTATTTTTGGTGGATACTAGGACATATATACAACACCACGCGAAGATCTTGCGTCGTTTCGAGTTTTTTTGAATTTTCTGGAATTTTAAAGAATGTTTCGGAAACGGTCAGAACGGGGGACATGACCGTTCGTACCTAGGTGTTGAATATTTATGAACTCTTGGTACATCTCTATTGAAATAGGTTAGTTGTGTATCTAAAAATGATTTTTACAAAAAATCATGAGCAACATATGAGGCACCTTAGTTCAAATTTGGCCCGGTTTCAGCGGAATCGGCAGAAATTTGTCTTTTTTGAAAGAGGTGTATTTTGAGCTATGGAGAGGTAGTAAGTTTATTATTTGTAGATAAAATATGACATAATATATTTAGAATTTTACTTTGTACAATTATGCAACATATTTTGTGTATGTGCTTCACAAAAAACCCTAGTTTTGACACTCCGGAGATAGAAAATGGTTTTTATTAAACGAAAAATAAAACTTTCTTCTTGAACATTGTTAGTTGCACCAATATGCATCTTTGTGTGGAATATTGTCACATTTCAACAAACTATGCCATGGATGTGGCCAAAACATCCGTCATTTCGCCCGAAAGCCATGAATCTTCGTACGAGATAGCTCATTTCTGTGAACCATTTTCCACCAAATTATCGTATTCGAAGTTTATTATTTTGGTGGATACTAGGACATATATAACAACACCACGCGAAGATCTTGCGTCGTTTTCGAGTTTTTTTTTGAATTCTGGAATTTTCAAAGCCTGTTTCGGAAAACGGTCACAACGGGGGACATGACCGTTCGTACCTAGGTGTTGAATATTGATGAACTCTTGGTACATCTCTATTGAAATAGGTAGTTGTGTATCTAAAAATGATTTTTACAAAAAATCATGAGCAACATATGAGGCACCTGTAGTTCAAATTTGGCCCGGTTTCAGCGGAATCGGCAGAAATTTGTCTTTTTGAAAGAGGTGTATTTTGAGCTATGGAGAGGTAGTAAGTTTATTATTTGTAGATAAAATATGACATAATATATTTAGAATTTTACTTTGTACAATTATGCAACATATTTTGTGTATGTGCTTCACAAAAAACCCTAGTTTTGACACTCCGGATAGAAAATGGTATTTTTATTAAACGAAAAATAAAACTTTCTTCTTGAACATTGTTAGTTGCACCAATATGCATCTTTGTGTGGAATATTGTCACATTTCAACAAACTATGCCATGGATGTGGCCAAAACATCCGTCATTTCGCCCGAAAGCCATGAATCTTCGTACGAGATAGCTCATTTCTGTGAACACATTTTCCACCAAATTATCGTATTCGAAGTTTATTATTTTTGGTGGATACTAGGACATATATAACAACCACGCGAAGATCTTGCGTCGTTTCGAGTTTTTTTTTTGAATTTTCTGGAATTTTCAAAGCCTGTTTCGGAAAACGGTCAGAACGGGGGGGACATGACCGTTCGTACCTAGGTGTTGAATATTGATGAACTCTTGGTACATCTCTATTGAAATAGGTAGTTGTGTATCTAAAAATGATTTTTACAAAAAAATCCATGAGCAACATATGAGGCACCTGTAGTTCAAATTTGGCCCGGTTTCAGCGGAATCGGCAGAAATTTGTCTTTTTTGAAAGAGGTGTATTTTGAGCTATGGAGAGGTAGTAAGTTTATTATTTTTAGATAAAATATGACATAATATATTTAGAATTTTACTTTGTACAATTATGCAACATATTTTGTGTATGTGCTTCACAAAAAACCCTAGTTTTGACACTCCGGAGATAGAAAATGGTATTTTTATTAAACGAAAAATAAAACTTTCTTCTTGAACATTGTTAGTTGCACCAATATGCATCTTTGTGTGGAATATTGTCACATTTCAACAAACTATGCCATGGATGTGGCCAAAACATCCGTCATTTCGCCCGAAAGCCATGAATCTTCGTACGAGATAGCTCATTTCTGTGAACACATTTTCCACCAAATTATCGTATTCGAAGTTTATTATTTTTGGTGGATACTAGGACATATATAACAACACCACGCGAAGATCTTGCGTCGTTTCGAGTTTTTTTTTGAATTTTCTGGAATTTTCAAAGCCTGTTTCGGAAAACGGTCAGAACGGGGGACATGACCGTTCGTACCTAGGTGTTGAATATTGATGAACTCTTGGTACATCTCTATTGAAATAGGTAGTTGTGTATCTAAAAATGATTTTTACAAAAAATCATGAGCAACATATGAGGCACCTGTAGTTCAAATTTGGCCCGGTTTCAGCGGAATCGGCAGAAATTTGTCTTTTTTGAAAGAGGTGTATTTTGAGCTATGGAGAGGTAGTAAGTTTGTTATTTTTAGATAAAATATGACATAATATATTTAGAATTTTACTTTGTACAATTATGCAACATATTTTGTGTATGTGCTTCACAAAAAACCCTAGTTTTGATACTCCGGAGATATAAAATGGTATTTTTATTCAACGAAAAATAAAACTTTCTTCGTGAACATTGTTAGTTGCACCAATATGCATCTTTGTGTGGAATATGGTCACATTTCAACAAACTATGCCATGGATGTGGCCAAAACATCCATCATTTCGCCCGAAAGCCATGAATCTTCGTACGAGATAGCTCATTTTTGTGAACTCATTTTCCACAAAATTGTCTTATACGAAGTTTATTATTTTTAGTGGATACTAGGACATATATAACAACACCACGCGAAGATCTTGCATCGTTTCGAGGTTTTTTGAATTTTCTGGAATTTTCAAAGCCGGTTTCGGAAAACGGTCAGAACGGGGGACATGACCGTTCGTACCTAGGTGTTGAATATTGATGAATTCTTGGTACATCTCTATTGAAATAGGTAGTTGTGTATCTAAAAATGATTTTTACAAAAAATCATGAGCAACATATGAGGCACCTGTAGTTCAAATTTGGCCCGGTTTCAGCGGAATCGGTAGCAATTTGTCTTTTTTGAAAGAGGCGTATTAAAAGCTATTGAGAGGTAGTAAGTTTGTTATTTGTAGATAAATCATGACATAATATATTTAGAATTTTACTCTGTACATTTTTGCAACATATTTTGTGTATGTGCTTCACAAAAAAAGCTAGTTTTGACACTCCGGGAATGGAAAATGGTATTTTTATTCAACGAAAAATAAAACTTTCTTCGTGAACATTGGTAGTTGCACCAATATGCATCTTTGTGTGGAATATGGTCACATTTCAACAAACTATGCCATGGATGTGGCCAAAACATCCGTCATTTCGCCCGAAAGCCATGAATCTTCGTACGAGATAACTCATTTTTGTGAACTCATTTTCACAAAAATTGTCTTATACGAAATTTATTATTTTTAGTGATACTAGGACATATATAACAACACCACACGAAGATCTTGCATCGTTTCGAGGTTTTTTTTGAATTTTCTGGAATTTTCAAATCCGGTTTCGGAAAACGGTCAGAACGGGGGACATGACCGTTCGTACCTCAAATGCATCGAGTGAGATGGGTTTTGGTCTGATTTCAGACAAGATTTTTTGAATTTTCTGGAATTTTCTGAGCCAGTTTTAGGAAAAAGTAAGACGGGGGTATTCTCTTTCGTAGCTAGGGGATGAATATTGATAAAATCTTGGTCATCTCTATTTAAATAAAGTCACATTATTATAATAAAGCATATGCTATAAAAATTATATTTGGCAATGAAACTATTAATTTCTTATATCCTGTAGATTTTGGCCATTAAGTAGAGAAAACGAGCTATTTAAAAAAATATGATATCATCTAAACTAGTTATATTACCACCAGCCCACCTAACTGGTCACTGTTCGGTGGGTCCATGAGGATCTAGGTCCCAGCTGCAGCCACTCTAGGCTGGTGCCAACCCGGGCGGTAGCGCGGGGCGGTAGGGCCGCTACCGCCCGGAGGCGGGCGAGAGGAGGCGGGAGGCCGGGGCGGTAGGCGGCGGCGGGCGGGAGCCGGGGCGCCCGCCGATAGGGCGGTAGCGCGCGGCTTACCGCCCGCGTTGGCGGGCGGTAGGGCGGGCAGGGGCGGTAGTGGCGGGGCGGTAGGGCGAGGGGCGGGCGGCGCGCTGGCGGCCTGGGGCGGTAGGGGCGGGCGGTTGGCAGGTAGCCGTTGGGGGCAACGGCTAGCTGACGTGGCGCCCCCCCATTGGTCCACGTCAGCTAGCCGTTGGGGGGAGCGTGGCTGGCTGTAAAAAAAAAAAAAAAAAAAAATTTCACCCAAATTTGCACCTCCAATCCTATAAATACCCCCCCACATCCATCACTTCTCTTCACACCATTTCCCTCCTCTCTTTCTCTCATACCATCTCCGCCATGTCGGGTTGGACTCCAGATAACACCTCGTTCACGGATCTCTTGCAGTCCGACGGGTCACAACCTACTCACATAGAAGATTTCTCTCCCCACATCGTCGGTCGGATACCGGTTCTTCGCCGTATCCACGAGTGTTGTACCCCTCCCACACACCACCTCCGGGGCCATATGGTCCGCTTCCTACGGGATATGTTCATACCAGCATCCTCCGTATGCTTACGCACCACCACCTCCACCTCCACCTACAGGTAGCGGGAGTCCACTTCCTCCGTACCCTCCTACGGGATATGGTTCATACGCTCCACCTCCACCTCCATATCCATACGTTCATACGCTCCACCTCCACCGTATCAGCAACCACCTCCTCCGTATCAGCAACCACCTCTATCGTCTGCTCCAGATGGCACTGCTCCAAGCGACGGGTCCGATGCCGCGGAAACACTGGTACCAACGCGTCCAAAGAGGGTCGAGT
>JAPCYS010002476.1:0-38272 GCA_028641055.1 Alopecurus myosuroides
TGGCTTCCCAAACTCCATAGATCCGGCTTCAAAATGGCTATTCTTGCTTCCTGGCCGGAGCAAGAAACGTTCGGCGCTGCTCTATCATTACGGAATGGTCTGGAAGCCTAATGGGCTGATTTGGGCCCATTGGAATGGAAGAAAATGTAGCCCACAGCACCAATTCGGTACAGCCCCAATTTCTTGGTCGTCTTCCCCGACGAGACCAGCACCCCAAATCGTCCTCATGTCGATTCCTAACCCCGGTGCCCTCCACCGCAACTACCGGCCAAGAAGCCGCTTTCTCGTAGACCTCCTCCCGCATCCACGCGCCCTTCGCCTCAGTCCACCACGCCTTGAGGAGATTCGACACCGAGGCCCGCCGCCGTCGCAGTACCCACTTCCAAGTTTTCCCCGAGGCTGGAGAGGTCAAGATCTAAGGGGGACGCCGGGGACGCGCGGATCCGGTCGAGACGTATAGGCGCCCGGAGGAGAACGGCGTAGCGGCGGCTGGATTCTGGCGCCGTCGGGGTGGCAGCGCATGGGCGCGTTCATGTAGAAGATAATGGGAGAGATGGCAACACGGAACGTTTTCAGATCGGATCGAAACAGATCGAAGCGTTTTCCTTGACTTGGCGGTGGCATCGGGATGTAATATTTCGCTGCTCCGCCATTTGGTGCTCCACGGATTTGGAAAAGTGGTGCTCTGAGTTTCGTGCAGCAAATTGGTTCAGCTTCTCGGATCTAGCTCCGTGGAGTTGGGCTGTTCGGCACCGCTCCGCGACGGATTTTCGTGAAGCTGGAAGCCGGAGGACTGCCGAACACGCCCTACATTGAATGACATGCGGATTGAATTGTTGCTCTAAACCTCACTGTTTGCCTGCTGTAACCTAGTACATTTGTGGCAACCTAGTTGGAGCCTTCGAATGCTAGCGTCAGGAAACGGGGCCCACACGAGCGAGGGTCCCCCACACCGGACGTGGTCAGCATACATCGCCACACTGCATGCATCACAGGTCTTGAGGCAACTGTTCCCGTTTCTACTTCTGAGGCAGGGCGTGGATCGGAGGCATGTGCGGTAGCATGTTTTAGTCCCCCCTTGGCGTTCAATGCGCTGGATCGATCGAGGGCTAGCTAGCGAGCTAGCTTGTCCGTCACAGCAACAGTGCAACGTCTGAATTACTGGTCCAGAGCTCTGTAATCCATTCTGCTTACCACCCGAGCGAGAGCAAAGAATTTGAATCTCAACTAGGCACATCTGATCTGAATTCTGGAACCAGTGTGCCTTGCCGTGAAGAAGGAGGCGCAATGCGAGCACGAGATGGTGCTCGTACGTATCACTGCATATTTGGAGACTCCGTCGTACAAGTAGGTACGGCCACACCGCCGGTTGATGGCTGATGGGGCGTGGTGGGCGCGTCGCGCTCGCGTGTGAGCACGGTGCGGCTGCCGGCCTCGCGGAGAGCAGCGCGGCAGCACACTGGTGCGTGCCCGGAGCTGGCCCTTCTCCTCTCCACCGGAACAGCGCCTCCACTGAGCTGAGACGCTGGTGATGAGAAGACAAGGCGTGCAGCTAGCTAGTGCGCGCGCGCGGCACAAGGACACCTACGCGCACCGCGGCACGCAGCTTTCGTACGAACTAGACGTGCCGCGCGTCAACCACGTACCCGGCCCATCCCATGGCGAAGCGCCATCGCGGTATATACGGGGGACCTGATTCGACCGTCTCCGCTATTTTGCCTGCAATACTGCACGTGGCGGCCGGGGGAACTTGTGCTCAGACAACCCAGCAGGAATACAGCGAGGTCTACCCGCGACCGGCCACGAGAGTGAGGAAGTTCTCTTAACCTTCCAATGGTTATTCGTTCCTACTAACGGCAAAACTATCTGTATGTAGTAAACTCATAGTGTGGATCAGTTTATTTAAGTGGGCATCCCACTAATCTCACTTGTCCTGCATAATTTGACGTGGGCGTCCGCGGGCAGCCCGCGTAAGCTATGCGGCAATTGTGGGACAGAAGCGGGCCTCCCGCGAAGCGTCCCAGTTGCATCCTGATTCACCTGAAATACATCATAATCCTACTCCCTAGGTTTTGTCCGAGTGTTTTAAGCTAGACATTTAAAAATCTGTTTTCAAGTTTGAACTTGCAAAGCAGGTCCGAATCGCACCATGCACTCCCAATCCCTGAAATCAGCACCGTGTGCTTCTTCTCGATCATTGCTTTTTTCTTTCTCTCTCTCTTTTTTTTTGAGATTCGGTCATTGATTCTTAGGTGCTCGTTTACATCCCATTTTTTGCGACGTGTCCACGATCAATACTCTCTGATTGCCTCCAATGTGAGGCGGAGTGTGCCACACGTGTAATTTTTAAATTGAAATAATTTATATTTTGGGCTACACAAAATTGACAATATTTATACATTTCAAAAAACTTCATTCGTCACTACACCCATATATGTACACTTGCTATTTTTGTGTAGCCCAAAATGCAAAGTATTTTGATTTTTAAACTTACACATTTGTGGGATGCATCATTGAGACTAACCAGGATTTATTTTTTTCCAGATTTTTGTAACTTAATTGGAGTTTTAAAATATTAAAGCAACAAGATCACTCGAACTCGGGAGCCAGAAATCTTCAATCCAATTTCTCTACATTCTTCTATTCCACTATTATGGTCTTCTCCGTTTTAAAGTTTAATATGTATACAACAAGGAGATCAACTTGCTGTGCAGCCAATCAACGAAAAGAGAAGAAGAGATGGCACACTGACCACGCTAAGAGAGGAGTTGAATGAGAGGAATGCTCATGGAGGCAGTTAGGGAAACAAAGTGGACAATGGAGAGTATTTCCAACCTACATAATGTCTTTAATTGATTAAGTTGGAAATAGTTGGACAATTTATAAGAAAAAACGACCGAAAACCATACAACACAACACACCACGCCGGCCCCAACACGAGTCGACGTTCATGTCGGCCTAACGACTAAAGTCGACACTAACACCTCAAGTCAACACGGCGGAGGGAAACATCCAGAGCCGCCGCTCCGACTTCCACACCAACACCAAGGTCGCGCTCCCATACGAGCCGATGACCAAGCTGCCCGAACGACCAATGTTGACACTCTAAGACCTTGACGCAGCGCAACGGAGGTGCCACTCCGACATCCACGTCGGCCCCCGAGTCGTGCACCACCTAGCCAAAGATAAGAACTCGCCGCCGCCAACCACCCGCTCACTTTATTAGTTCTTCTCTTTGGTGGGGTGACTGGACAATGTCCGGCGTCCAAGGCAGTCCCCTAAATTTGACGGATGGGTTGTGTGGCCCGGACAGAAACTTGGCCGGTGGACACTTTTGAGGGTGCCGCTGCGATGGTTTTTTTTTATTCAAATCTTTATTGGGCTTTTGGGGCGCCGGTGGAGATGCTATTATCCACTAATGAAACTACCAACCAAATCAGTTTCTAGCTAAAAAGAAGAAGAAAAAAGTGGAGCGACTGTTCTCCCTAGAAAAATGGCTTGCATGACAATAATATGTGCCGGCGTCAGTCAGCCCATAACGAAAATATTTCATGTCAGTGAAAAGCTATTACAGGCCGAAACATTCGTCTGCTTATGTTTGCACAACGGAAAGGCATGCTCGTCACGTGACCTACTTTGTACGCCCGGCTCGTAGGTACTGGCTTGCGCACAAACTAGCCATCCGTTTCAAACATCCTTCGCCCGGCTCCATCTCCCACGGCTATATATAACGCCGATGCCTTGCCACCACTGCTCCCTGCTTCAAGAACAAACCGAGTCCGCCGGTAAGTGATTAGTGACTGAGCTAGCAATGGATCATGGGGGCGGCAGGAGTAGCAGCCGGGTCCGGGACCGGCTGGCCCGTATGTTCCGTCCGGGGTCGCTGCTCCGCTCGACCTCCTGCAACAACAACACCGCGTCGACCTCCTCCTCTTCGTGCTCTGCCGCCGCGGGCGCAGCCGCGGATGGGGTGACGGCGTCGAAGCCGGCCCCGAGCTCCGCTTGCTCCTCCAGCCGCGCGCTCCTGGCCGCCGACTCCGCCGTGGCCCGGGACAGGGACTCGTTCCTCACCTCTTCTCGCCGTGACTACGCCGTTGTCGTCGGCCGCACCGAGTCCTTCTCCAACGCCCTCGACCGCGTGCACCGCCAGACCGGCGCCGGCGCTGCGGCGCATCCTCTGGTCCCCGCCCGCTTCTCTATGCACGCGTCGCCTCTGACGGAAAGCAAGAAAAAGGAGAAAGAAAACAGCCCTCTCTACGGCCATCCCCACCACCGCCACTGCCTCGGTGGCCGGGCCAAGGGGGACAAGAGCAAGAAGCTGCTGTCGAACAACCCATACGGCTTCAGCAGCTCGGACGACGATGCCGACACCGACGTCTTCAGCAGCGACGCCGACGAGCGCGGCCGCGGCGGCGCGAAGAAAGGGGAGGCGGAGGCCTTCTTCTCCTTCTCCTCCGACTCCTCCGAGTTCTACACCAAGAAAAAGAAACCCAAGAAGAAGACCCCTTCCGCAGTGGCGCCCAAACCGCCGGCGGCGACGGCGAGAACGAGGAGGCAGAGGCGCAAGCGTCGCAGGACGAGCAGCTGCGAGACGTGCGGCGTGAAGGAAGGGTTGCGGCCGGTGGTGTCGGCGGCGGAGGAGCAGGTGCGCAGGGGGTTCGCGGTGGTGCAGCGGTCGCGGGACCCCTACGCCGACTTCCGGGCGTCGATGGTGGAGATGGTCGTCAGCAGGCAGCTGTTCGGCGCGGCGGAGCTGGAGCAGCTGCTGCGGTCGTACCTCTCCCTCAACGCACTGCGCCACCACCCCGTCATCCTCCAGGCCTTCTCCGACATCTGGGTCGTCCTCCACGGCGGTAGCTAGGCTAGCATATGGCTAGCTTACCTCACTAGCTCGCCTCTCACTCGATTAGTCAACTCCTAGTCAAAAGGCCCAGGACGCTTAATTCACTAGGAATGTCTTAATTCAAGATACCTAACCTGACAATAGATATACCCCACGCACACGTATCATGGTAAGTTCACAAAGCTAGCCACTAGCTGAATGCCTGTGCGAGTTGCGACGGGAGTATAACGTAAGTCATTAATCTAAATGTTTTTTTTTGTTTTTTTTTCTTTCGCCCATCCAGCTTTTGTTGCTCCTCTGTGATTGTCTCAACCATGTTTTCACTTTGAACAGCAACAACGCACTCCGCGCCACTGCTCCATTTCATGCTATATTTTCATCGTCCATGAACTTCACTGTCCGATCTTACCGTTCCCTTGTACTTACCTTGGATTGTTGTTGAGCACAAGGAGGTTGACGTCTGCCCAGTTGTAGCCGATCGTGGATCGGTTAGGGAATAAACTGCCAACCTGACAGGCTTCCCTACTGAAGAGAGGGGGTCGTCTGGAGTTAGTCAAGACGATTCTTGCGGCGATCCCAGTTCACGCTATGATGGCCCTCGACACATCCCGATCAAGACTCTTACTAGTATGCTAGTATGAATAAGGTCCGTTGAGGGTTCCTTTGGCAAGGCCGGAAGGATGTCAAAGGTGGCCATTGTAAAGTTGTGTGGGATAAAGATTGCTCGCCAAAGATGTCCGGAGGGCTTGAAATTTCAAACTACAAGTTCCCCAACATTGCGCTACGTACGAGATGGCTTTGTGTTAAGCGCACTGAGGACAACAAGCCGTGGAGTGAGTTTGACATCCAGGCCCCAAAAGAGGCGGTGGGGCTCTTCGCAGTTGCGACCTCCTCTTTGTGAGGAATGGATGCCGCACTCTCTTTTGGTTGGACGAGTGGTTTGAGGTTGGCAAATTCAAGGAGCGATTCCCGAGCCTTGATGCCAAGGTGGCCAAGAAGAGATTACACACGTGCTAAGTTGTGGAGGCATGATGTGGAGATTGGATCTCAGACATTGAGCCTGACCTTGATGAGCATGCTATTAGAGAGTTCCTCGCCCTGTGGGATATTATGATGACGGTGCAGCTATCAGAGGGGGAGGAGAGCTTCATGTGGAGTTGGGAGCACGATGGGGCGTACTCGGCGAGGTTGGCCTACCGTGCCTTCTTTGCAACGATGACGGTAGTGTTGGATGTATGCCCAAGAGACAATAAACTAGATTAGTTTCATAATTAATGTATTATATTTTTATGCTATAGCTGCTATAGTCACTGAATATGAGATTCAAAGGAAAATCCATACGCACGTGTGTAAGCATAAACATACCGTTATAACCCTTTGTCATGTCTCATAGACAAACTCTTTAATATTAGATGACCACGTTTTCCTTGTCATGGACATTTGTTCTGTCAATATTAATGGAGCAAATTGTTGTTTCGACATTGTGGCTGGGTAGACCGAAGTAGTTGAGATACTACGAGATTAGTTTTGCCAAATAGTATCATTATAGAATGGTTGTCTTGTTTGCCCCCATTAGACCATGAGAATATTCAATGGTGTTTACCGTCAGGATCATTTTGCTATAGTACAGTATCACACCGTAAACTGGGTGATAAAAAATCTAACACTGGGTGGTCACGAAAGTATTCATTGATTCTGATAGTTTAAGATTGGGAATTACTCCTCTGGTTAATAGAGAGATACATTCAGGACCCACTCGGTGAAATAGTATTAGTAAATAAGTTTGCTCAGACAAGGACATGACACTAGTCATGGGGATACTATGTCACGGTAACAAGTAAAAGGAAACATACCGGATATCGGGAATAATGTGATAAGGAGATTAAAGGGTTTAATCATGGTCTTATCATTTATCTCGTCCCGAGGTATTGATTGGTATCGCGAAGTAATAGGAACTTACTTAACAACCAAAAGGTTCAGCAGTTTTGTGCATATAACTTGTATGAATCAATATGGACGTGGATGGTCCCGATGTTGATTATTGATTGGGAAATGTGTTTTCCAATAATGTCTACTAGTTATCGAACTTATAGGGGTCACACACTTAAGGCGTCAAAGTCTGTTGTTGCATTGTATTGGTCCGGTGGAGAGTAGGGTATCATTCGGGTCATTCCGGCATGATAGAGTAAATGTTCAAGAGAGATTACGGAGGAAATGAGATGTCTAGAGATGTTGGAAATATGTTTCTAACATAAATAGGTAATGGTTGATGTCATTACGATATCACAGAAACAAGTCCGGTGTCAATCGGAGTCATTTCGGGAAAGTTACCATAATCGAGAAATAATGCTAGTGTAGGAAGAACTTTATATGAGATATAACGGAGGACATGAGATGTCCCGAGGTGTTAGAAATTGTGTTTCTAACATTGTTAGATAATATTGATGATTTTATCTATAGGGGTAACGGGTTTCCGAAAAAGTTCTGGCGGACTTTCCTTATATGGAAGTAGTGCCGGAAGGGGGCAGATTTCCCTCTATGGGCAAAACCTAATTTTAGGGAATGCCGGGTGGGGCCATTGGTCTCACAAAGTGCAAGAGGTTTACATAACTATTTTTCCTGAATTTATTTTATAAATAAATGAGAGGGGAAAAAAAGGAGGTGGGATTGGACTCCACAAGGGAGTCCAATCTGAAGTCTCCTAGGAGACTTGGTGCAGCCAAGGAGGGAGACGGAAATCCGACCTATCCCCCTTTGGCAGGTCTTCCTTTTGTCCCAGTATATAATTCCCAACCTCTCCTCTCTTTTAGACATAATTTTTGAGCCTTTGGCCTCTCTCTTTCTCTAGAAGAATTAGAGGACCAATTAGAGCTTCTAATTAGAGCACTTCTAATTGATTAGAGATCTTTCTAAAAAAATAGAAGAACTAATTAGAGCACTTCTAATAGGATTAGAACCTCTCTAATAATTAGAAATGATAATTAGAGCATTCTAATTCGAGCCCTTCTAATTGGTTAAGAGCTCTTTTAATCAGTATTAGAGTCTCCTTTAATTGTATTAGAGCTTCCTCTAATTGAATTAGAGCTTCCTGTAATAGATTTTGAGCTTCTTCTAATTAGGTTGAGGTGATCCTCTCCCGATTAGACCTAGATTTAATCTCTCTCCCTCTCTCTCCCATGTGTTGGAAACTTCTCCACCCCAATTGCAAACCTGCGGTGCCTAGTCCTGAACAGCGAAGCGCTGCAGGATATTGACAGACGTATGTGTGCGAGCTCTCAGAGGGGTAAAATCTGACACCCCCACTCTACTGGATCCAGAAGGTGGGATATAGGGAATCGACAACAGTCCCACCGATAGGCTTAGCCGTGGGACTCTTTATCAGGCTTCATAGACACCACTTCTGCACTTGGTGTCAGTAACGAATCAGATCTATCCACGTCTTTACCTGCATAGTAGATCCTGTGTGCTATGTAGGACGGAATATTTTAAATTCTTCTATGTACACCAATAGTGTTATCAAAACGGTCTATGCATAGGTACATGTACGATCTAGTGCACCAGTGTGTACGTGTATTGCATAAGTTTGTGCAAGTATATTAGTAAGCTCTCTAATATTCAGATAGTTTATGATTGCTTCCCAATAAGAATTATTGTTTTGTTTCCAATGGCATATCGAGATTTTTACAAACTTCTAGAAATCCTAAGACGTTCAAGTTGCCCCAGGCATATCTCGTCTAGTCTGAAGAAGTGCTTCAGTAGCTTTGGTTCTCTTTATAGTCGGTCTCGTAAACATCATTGTGGAAGGGGTGTCGGGGGGATTACCCCTGGATGAGATGATTGCCACAGAAGATCCGGAGGATAATGAAGAAGACAAGGTTGGCCGGCTAGACTCCGTGACTCTAGGCTGGAAGCGGCTGGCTGACCATAACCGGCTAGACCCTTCCAGCCGGCCTGGCTCTATCATGCAAGGACGGTGTGGGAAAAAGGAAGACAAAAACTTACCTCCAATGTAAACTTACCTTTATTCAGAGTTAGCAGGCGGCCATACGCGGAAACTATGGCCGCCTATATCATCAACTGTGGCGGACCGCCTTGTCACATCAAGTACGGTGCTGACGCACCTAGAAGGAAAACTCCTGTAGGTGGCAATTTTTGTCGGTCCCGGCCGGCTGGCCATACAACCGGCCCCATCTGTCAACCGGATTGCCAGATTCTATATAAGGAAAACCGGGCCTCACTTAGAAGGGGCGAATTCACTTAGAAGATACATCTCTAAGAGCATATTGTAACACCATATACACCACCACATAGTTCATCCTTGCAGGAGTAAGGACCTCACAAGGCTGAGGTCCCGAAACTGGGTACATCATGTCCCTTGCATGCTTATTACCCAATCCCGCACGGACATCGACGCTTGGATCCTGTGTCCCTTAGTAAAACACCATTGCAAACACAATGGTGCTGCGTGCATGATACCATTACAGTTGGCGCCCACCGTTGGGCAGAGCGGCGTCCGGAGTCTCGTTCCGTGCGGGACCCCGTACGGCTAGAGTTTCACTTCGTGCAGGGCTTCCAGCCGGCTCCGGCGAGCGCGTCGCCTCCGGCCTCGTCATGACGTTCGGCGGCTTTGACTGCGTCCTCAACAATGCATGTGCTTCGCGGAGGAGGAGTCCATCCCTGCAGGCGGCTCCATCGTCTCCTTCGGCGAGCAACGCGTCTACATCGCCATCGTCCCCAAGTACTGCTGATACTTCATACATGTATCCATAATTTCTGATTTAATGTTCTTTTCATGGTGTATGCTACATGTTTCCTTTACACTTTATGCCTTTTAATCGATTTCCTGGGGACTAACCTATTGACAAGATGCCACAGAGCCAGTTCCTGTTTTCCGCTGTTTTTAGTTTAGAAAAGTTGTTCTGGAATATTCTCCGAATTTTGACGATTCGAAGCGTGAAGCCTTAGAAATTCGTCGCACACACGGAGTCCGGAGGGGACCGAGGAGAGCCACAAGGGCCCCACAACATGGTGGGCGCCCCCTCTAGCTGCACCAGGCGTGGTGTGGCCCCCTGGTCGCCCATCGACGTTGCCCTCGCGCCTATATAATCTCCTCGAAGGGTTAACCCTAAGGATAGAAGTCTTCTCCACCAAAACATCCGCAGCCGCCGTCATCGTCAATCCTAGTTCGGGAGGGTTCTAGAGCTCTCCCTAGCACCCCTACCGAAGGGGGAATCATCACTGGAGGCTCTACAACCACCATGCCCGCCTCCGGAATGATGCGTGAGTAGTTCATACTTGGACTAGGGTCCATAGCAGTAGCTAGATGGTTGTTCTCTCCTCTTTATACCTCATGTTTAGATCTTGTGAGCTTCCCTACACGATCAAGATCATCTTATTAGAATGCCACATGTTTTTGTTTGCTGGGATCTGATGAATATTGAATGCTATGTGCAATGATTATCAATCTATCATGTTCTCTTCATTTGTATGGTATTTATGATCTTGCATTCTCTCCGTTGTTAGTAGATGCTTTGGCCAAGTAGATGCTAGTAACTCCAAGAGGGAGTATTGATGCTCGATAGTGGGTTCATGCCTCCCTTTCGCTCATGCTCGAGTGACATAAATGTAAACGGGTGGGGGATGTGCTATCGCCACTAGGAAGAAAACAACGATGTTTACACATAATTATCCTAGTTGCAACCCAAAATAAAAGGAAGAAATATTGAAACTTCAACAAACACATAAACGTTGAAATTTTGATTATTTTGACATGTTTTCGACATCTTCCACACTACAGTTCGACACGTTGGATACTACTACACATCATCCCAGAATGCTTCGTCAAGTTCGTCGTCATCGGAGTCCTCCATAAGGCTCTCCCAAATGCATCGTACACCTCCTCATCCTACGATGAGACGATGATGGTGGAGGGCCAGCATCCCCCCCGGGATGTACGAGCTCGCATCTTCGCGTCCCTCTCAGTGTCGAGCCGCAACTGTGCCTGTACCAGATCTGGGTGATCACGACGGAACCTCTCCATCGTGGCCTCGTCGTCCCGGCGGATGCACACTGCACGAACGCGCGGCGGTTCTCCTGCTCCTCCTTGCGGGTCACAATCCTCAGAGCTGGGGCGAGGAACTCGGCAACTTCCCTACTCTCGAAATCCCGGAAGTTGAGCTCGGAGCACGGGCGGCCGAACCGCCACACTGCCACGTCGAATGCACGGGCGGCGAGCTCGGGTGTGTCGAAGGTGCCCATCCACCACCGCACGCTGTTGTGTGTGATCTCCGTGGACCAGCACCCGGATGGCCGCAGGTGCACACCTCGGAAACCGGTGCTGCTTCTCACGCACGGTGCCATCGGGTGGATCAGCGCCGAGAGTGAGGGGGTGGTCGGGGGGGGGGGCTGTGGCGGCGGCGTAGAAGGTAGGTTGTGTGGTTCGTGCTCGGTCGTATTTATGCGATAGCGATGAGGTCGAGAAGTTTAGTAACCGTTGGCTTGCCAGGCTTTTGTTGAGTTCTTAAGTGATGAGTTGCAAGATCTACCAGCGCGAGGGATTTGATCTAAACTCGAGGATTTATCAGCTATTAGAGATTTGATCTTTACTCATGTTTTAGCACGAGGGATCTATCAGCGATAATATACCTTAGAAGTTCACAAAACAAACTAAACCTTAACAAGTCCAGTAAACAAACAAAATTACATTACAGCCAGACAAAATAAGAAGTTCATAGGCCTAGCTAAGGAGCAGCCTAGTCTCCTCACCCCCAAGGCCTATCCTTTGCTCCAGTTCTATATCACCTCCATCTCAATGACTGATGGGGGGGATGATAACCCGGTAGGGCCAAACTCCAAGGAGTAACCCGGCCCAAGGGACGCTGTACAGGATCCGTCTAAGGATAAGGAAACTAGTGAAGGCCCCCGCTTGTGGGCCCAGTAACCCGGGTTGTGGGTTATGGTAGAGGAAAGTTAGGGTTTGTGCGCCGTGTCCGGGTAGGATCCGGGATGCGCCTTGGAGAATAAGTCAGGGGGTACGGGTGCTTTATAAACCGACCCCCAGGTCTAGTTTAGGCAGAGATCTAAGAACCCTAGCAATATCGTTTGATATCGAGCATCCAGTGTAATCCCAGAGTTGAGTTATTGTATCAAGATCGGAGACTCGGCGACTTTGATTGCCGGCTACCAGATCGAATTGCACCATGTTTTCCTCTGAGCTAAACCCTCTCCCAAACGCCTGTGTCGTCTTGCCCCAAGATCAGTTACCCCCGGTAACATCTGCCGTGATTATCCCATGACAATGACCGCCTCCAACCTGGGGTCATCGGTCTCCCTCACAATGATCAAAACAGGTTGCCGATTATAAAAATTATTGCCTTGGCCAAAAACCATCCACGCCAGCTTGTCAAGGATAGTGCGGTCGTCGATTTTCTTGTTGTAAGTAATGGTGGTGACATGCTCTTCTGCTCTAAGTCGTAGGCCAACCCTGCCATGATTCCCTAGGGCAACGTGTTCCCCTATCCACTTGGTAGTTTCTAAAGCATGAAAGATAAGATACCATATTAGCAGGCCTTGTCATGGTTCTTGAAAATTTACTTGCAAAAAGAGGAGGGCGTCTTATAGATACATACCATAATATAGTGTTGCAAGTTTGTGACCGTGAAACGAGTCATAAAAGGATGCCCAACATAGGGTCCAAGGGTTAGAAGCTGGGCCAGGCGGTTCTTCTCGTGATTGTCAAGATTGGATCTTTGGGCATATATGATGTTGGCATCATCATGCCTCTCATCAGCAGAATTGTCAGAATCCTCATCATGGACCTCATCATCAGAATTTCTAGAATCCTCATCATGCATCTCATCATCAGAACTGCCATCTTTGCTGCAAATTGAGTCATCTTCGCTTGAAATTGAGTCATCTTCGCTTGAAATGGAAAGTGAGTCATCTTCGGAGTCGCCAATAATAGCAACGTAGATAGTGGGCCTTGGTATCATGGAAAACACTAGTATGTCTCCCATAGAGATGTTCTTTTCCTTGATGAACCAATCCCATTGTGTCCCGTGCAAACGGGTCCTGCTCTGTTCTTTTGACACACGAAAGTTGTACTTCCTACCATGGGAACTAAACAACACACGATCGCCTACTAACTTGTTGAATGCTATCCGAGAAGTGCACGGTACAACATGTGCATCAGAAATAAAAACAAACACGGAAATTCGATATTGTAATAAAAACACAAAACATAATACAAGTGTATGAAGAAGAATTCTTTTCTTACCACTGATTTGATGTGACACTCTTGTACAACAACACTGAACTTGGATGCAGAAGGATCAACATTTGGGCAATTATACTTGCATACAGGGCATGGAATACCCTGTTAATCAAGCAAACAAGAAGCAGAAATTACAAAATGTGCATATAAGCAGATTTGTTCTAAAAAGGAACAATTCTTTAATGAAGACATTTATGTAAAACTTGGGCCCAACTACGAACAACTGGTAATGCCTCATAATAAAAGCACAACCATGTTTATGCAAGAAGTAATTCTACACTACCAAGAGAAATGCACAATGAATGTTCTTGTACATTGCACAATATAGTATGGAACACTCATTGCAATGATATGGTGACACATTTTAATGATCGACTTAAAGGTATCATGCACATTCAAAACAACATCTATAGTCACAACTCTGTACTCATTGGCCTCAGGGAACATACAGACACAACAAGCAGACACAACTTTACTACACCAGGTTGGCCAGCAAAAGCAAAGACATGGCACATCTATTTATGTATGGTTCTTACTTTTGCTAGCCATGTGGTGGAGACAGTGAGGCATCAGCCAAATATACATGTGTCAAAGTCATCATCATTGACAAAATCAACTCATAAATTGTGCATAGTGATAACAAGCCTCATCAACACATAGGTGATCATGCACTAAAGGGCATCCCTAGAATTCATTGTAACATGTAGTTAGAATAAACACATATGAAACAATGCAAAAAAAACTGTAAAACAAGCCTCATAAACACATTGCCAACACTTGCTAGAAGAACAAACCCAATACCAGGAAGTAATACAAGACATGGCCTTGTATCACTGCCACGTATCGTATCTGATCTCCTAGCATTTATCATGGCATGCAAACCAAGGGAAAAAAGAGTGCTTATAATAGCATGTACGAATACAAATACTCAAATTGTATACACTACAAGGTACTACACCAGGTGGGCCAGGAAAAGCAAAGACATGGCCCATCTATTTGTGTGGTTCTTACTTTTGCGGGCCATGTGGTGGAGACAGTGAGGCATCAGCCAAATACACATGTGTCAAAGTCAACATCGTTGACCAAATCAGCTCATAAATTGTGCATAGTGATAACAAGCCTCATCAACACATAGGTGATCATGCACTAAAGGGCATCCCCAAAATTATTGTAACATGTTGTCAGAATAAACACATATGGAACAATGCAAAAAAAAGTGTAAAGCAAGCCTCATAAACACATTGCCAACACTTCCTAGAAGAACGAACACTATACCAGGAAGTCATAAAAGACGTGGCCTTGTATCACTGCCACGTATTGTATCTGATATCCTTGCATTTATCAATGCATGCAAACCAAGGCAAGAAAGAGTACTTATAATAGCATGTACGAAAACAAATACTCGAATTGTTTATACTAAAGGTATTATAGACACTTTCTTTTCCTTCACCATGGCCGAGTTTAAATCATCGGCATATAACAAGAAGGACATTCAAGCCAAAGAAAAGTGGAACAATGGAAACAAATGAAATATGAGCCTCATATATCATTGCCATGCAAACCAAGGGAAAAAAGAGTTATAATAGCATGTACGAATACAAATACTCAAATTGTATACACTAAAAGGTATTATAGACACTCTGTTTGCATGTACCATGGCCTAGTTTAAATAATCGGCATATAACAAGGAGGACATTCAATGCAAGAAAAGTGGAACAATGGAAACAAATGTAATACGAGCCTCATATATCCTTTCCATGCAAACCAAGGGAAAATAAGTGCTTAAATAGCATGTACGAATACAAATACTCAAATTGTATATACTACAAGGTATTATAGACACTCTCTTTCCCTTTACCGTGGCCTAGTTTAAATCATCGGCATATAACAAGGAGGACAATCAAGGCAAAGCAAAGTGGAACAATGGAAACAAATGTAATACGAGCCTCATATATCATTGTCGTGCAAACCAAGGCAAAAAGAAGTGCATATAATAGCATGTACAAATACAAATACTCAAATTGTATACACTACAAGGTATTATAGACACTCTCTTTCCCTTTACCATGGCCTAGTTTAAATCATTGACATATACAAGGAGGACATTCAAGGCAAAGAAAAGTGGAACAATGGAAACAAATGTAATACGAGCCTCATATATCATTGCCATGCAAACCAAGTGTAACATCCCAAGTATGAAAATATCCTTTAGAATGTTTGATTTCATGTTTAGTTAAAGTATTGCATCATGTCATCAAGTTTATTTCTTTATTTCTTTGTTTGCATTGTTTACTATTTGTTTTACATCTGTTCTTAATTGTTTTCATAATGAAACTCAAACAATTTCAAATGTTTATTTCATACTTGTCATGTTACAACCTTTTCAAATAAAGAAATGCAAATCAAAACCTCAGTTGTTTCCAAATAATTCCATAATGATCACTTATTAAATTGTTGGTTTTAATCAAACAATTAATTCAATCAATTAATTCCAAATCATTTCAAACTCAAATCAAATCTTCAAATCAGCAACCAATTTGTATATGAAAATCACCACACATTTATAATCACTTAATCAAATTTAATTAATAGGGTTTCCCCTATTAAAGTTGTTGTTTCAAATATTAATCAATTAATTGCAATTTATTCCAATTCAAACTATTTTGCAAAAACAGCAACTAAATTTGAATTTTCAAAAACTTAAGTTGTCAAATGGTAAGTGTGGGGCTAACAACCACACATGAATTTTTCCAGATTTTTTATAAACTCTAAAACTATCTTTCTCTTCATTTCTGTTTTGGCTACAAAAAAAAACAGAAAAAGCAAAATAGAAAAAAAACAGAAGAAAACGCGCGCGCGCAGCACCTAACTAACTGGCCCAGCCCACCTAAGCAACTAACCGCGCGTGGAGCCAGCCCAGCGGCCCGGTACCGTTTCGCTCGGCGCGCCCCCGTTCTTTCTCGTGTACGGCGGCAGATCCGCCGCGCCACGTCGCCGTACGGCCGCCTCCGACGGCCAGCAGCTGCTCGGGCACCCTATAAGAGCAACCCTAGGGCTCCGCGCCAGCCCTAGGCCCTAGGTTACCCCTCTCCCCTCGAGGCCGCCGTCATCTCCTCTCTCTCGGCGCCAACACCACCCTCTGTCACCATCACCGGCGAGGTCAGCTCTGAACCGCCATGGAAACCACCGCAGCGCTGCTCCACCACCCTATCTAACTTCTGAAACCGCACCGCCACCTCGTCCTCTACCGCTTGGTCACCACCGCAGCCCCGGAGATCCTCGGTAGCCGCCCCGCCATCCACGTCGCTGCCGCTTCGCCGTCGAGCTCCTCCACGGAAACCTCCCGGTGAGCCACGATCTACTCCTTCCTCCTCCCCTCTCTTACCCTCTGCACCCGCTGCACCACCAGGTCCACGCATCCAGCACCCAATCACGGCAGCACACGAGCACATCGCGCACGAGCACGTCGGAGATCGCCGCCGTGCCGCTCCGTTCACTGTCAAAGTTTCAGTCAAGTGTTTGTTCGTCAGAAATTTCAGATCCGCGTTGTAACGTTATCCTCCCTGCGCATCTGTTAACTGACAAGAAACGCGAGCAGCGCAACTGGTTCAGTTAGCGCGCACACGAGCGAGAGGTGCAGGGATCGAGTCCTGCTCCTCGCACGGGAATTTCCCAAACTTTTTCCACCTCCACGCTGACAGGGAGGCCCCCTGTCAGCCACACAACAGCCACGTGAGCACGCGCAGGCCAAGGGCCCCCCCTGGCAGTGACTGGGGTAGGTTCCAGTACACGGTGTAAAAAGATTAAGACATTTTCAGTAATAAAAAACTAGTCCTTTATTTTAACAGTTTCGCCCCTGGTTTTTAAAAACATTATAACTTTTATTTTATAGACTCAAATAATGAAAATAAAATATGCACACTAGTCTAAATTAAATTGTCTACCTTTTGGTATCATTTGTTTCCTGTTTTGAAATTTCAAAATGCAATTCAAATTTGAATTCAAATAATTCAATTGAAATTTGCTAAAATCCATAACTATTTCATTCTTAATCCAATAAATGCAAATAAAATATGTTTTCCATGCTATTTCAAATAACCTTTTCAAATATAAAATTTGTTGCATAGTTTTTGAATAATTTAAACTGCCTAAATAATTTAATCCTTGTTTAATTCATTTAAAATTGATAAATCATAACTTGCTCCAAATAAATTATTTTTGAACATGCAAATTATGTTTTCAAACTAGAAAAAAATATGAACTTTTCAAATGTGAATTTGAAATTATGTTTTGAACAAATAAAATTCAAATAATATTCAAACTTGTTTTAAATTCATTTAAAACTTGTTTAATATTGTTTAAGTCATAATAAATTCATCCTAACTCCTATTTCAAAATTTGAAACATGTAATCCAACTAAAATTTGATGTTCTTTTCAAATATGAATTTTGTTATTTGTTTTGAACACTTTAATTTGATGAAAACAACCATTGTTTGTGTGACATGTTTAAGTAACCAAACTTTCCAAACTTGTTTTGTTCTTTTGACACTTGCATCTATTGTTGTTATTTTGTTATTATCATCATGCATGCATCATGCTAACAACTTTCACATGGTAATAAATTGTAGATCATTTGTTTCCACTTAAGTCATGGATCTTTTTCCATATGCAATCCAATTGCATATGGAACCATTTAAATTGTGTTACCATGTCAACTAGTTTATTTTGATGCATCTACTAACCTGACATGCATCATCTTTGATTGTGCACAATGCCATGATAATGATTGTTTACATTTCTGTCTTGTTTGTTTGCTTCTTCTCGGATAGACGACGACGTTGAGACAGACGATCTTTACAGCACCCCTTCTGAGGATCTAGCTCAGTACCCGGCTGCTGAGTTTGCAGGCAAGTTATCACTCACGTGAACCATTGTGTTCCTTTCAACCCTGGTTACCGATACTTTCCGTTGTCTATTTCTGCTAGCCTTAGTGGTAGTTGTTTCTGTTACGAACCTATCACATGAATCCCCTAACCCTGATATTGCCTCACCACCACTCCTACAACCCTATTGTTTGAGCCAGTGTCTTACTAGCATGCTTAGGTTGTTTTGCTCGAGTCTGTTACCCGTTTTTTCAGTTACTACCTTTATTATTCTGGGGGCTCGATGTTTTATCAATCAATCATGCTAATGTTATTACTTAATAATAATTTGATGATAAGTGTAACATCCCAAGTCTGAAAAAAATAGCCTTTAGAATGTTTGCTCCCTGTTATTTTATGTTTTGCATCATGGCATCATGTTGATTGCAATTGTTTTGTTTGTTTTCCATTTGTTTTCCTCTGTTTTCAGTTGTTTTCCAACTGTTTTCATTTGCTTTCCTTTGTTTTCTATTTGAATTTCAACTCAAATTTCAAACCTTTTGTTTCATCCTTGTGATGTTACAATTTCTAAAAAGATATTTCAAAATAAAACAATTATTTGTTTCCATTGAAGTGTGATTCCAAACTATTGTTTTGTTTCTATAAAATGCATCCAATAATCAAACCCTTTTCAAATTCAATTTGTTTTCCATTTGAAATTCCAAACCCACATCCAAATAGTTGTTTCCAAATCAAAACCTTAATTATTTTCCAATTATCCCATAATGTTCAACTAATAAAATGGTGTTTTCATTTCACTTAATTAATACCAATGTGGTTTCAAATGCAAAGCAAAATCATCAACAACACCTCCTTTGGAAATAATAAAAATATGAAACCATTTCCAGTAATACTAATCCAACTATCAATAGGGTTCCCCCCTATTAAGTTGTTATTTCTATATTAATTAACAAAATATTCCAATTCAATTAATATTTCCAAACAGAATCAATTTGAAACTATAAACCCAATAAGCAAAACATCCTTTCATTCTTTCCATTTATTTCTTTTGGGTCACCCTAATAAAAACATGGTTTTCATCAATAATTATTTAATTAATTATCAAATTACCCCAAATTCAACCAATCCTCAAAATCTTTCATATTTTGAATCCATGAAATTCACCACATGTTTGTATTCTTTAAATCACTTTAAAACCCTAGGGGAAACCCTATTCATATTTTGTTTTCAGAATGTTTAAGTAATATTAAAAATTCCTGCGATTTTGCTTTATTTCCTAAACATCAATAATTTTTGAGAACTCTGTGAAAACAAAAGCTAGCATTTGTTGCTACTAACCTAATAAGCCTAAACTAATTTTTCTAATATTTTTACTAACCTAATTATCATGTTTTTCTTCCAAAACCATTTTCTACAAAAAAAAATCAATCAAAAGGAAAAATAGCAAGGAGAGAGAGGCAGCAGCCCACCACTTTCTTTCTTCCCCCCCAAGCCCATCTATTTCTTTGCTGGCCCATACCCCTTCGAGCATCTTCCACCCTCCTGTCGCTATCTCTGTGTACGAACCACCACCGAGCCATCCGATCATCCTCTCCCCCTCCCGATGCGCCTCCGTACTGAGCTCCTTCTCCAGCTTATAACCACCACCAACCCAGAAACCCTAGAGCCCTCCATCCCATCGCCGCCATTCTCCTCTGCTATTTCTTCATCCTCTGAAACTCTGCATCTCCCGTCAGAAAACCACCAAACAGCCACCGAACACCACCTGTTCCCCGTCACCCTCGCCGTTCGCCATCCACCTCGAGGGGCTCCGCTCCCCGGGAATGGAAACGGCGCAGCCCCTGGAGTCGCCCCGTCCCCTCGGTGCTTGCCGGGAGGCATCGTGGAAGGCGCGCCGTCGCCGGCAACCCTCTGCCGTTTCTGCCTCGACAACGAACGACTACCAGCGACAGGTAGCCCTGCCTCCCTTCCCTCGATCTCTGTCTCTCGCACATCTGCACGCCTCCACGGTGGTAGCACAAGCACACGCACCTCGCGAGCTAGCACCAGCACGGATCGCTTCCTCACCGGCGATCGATGGTCTGTTCCGTCAGGTTCAGACTGAACCTCGTCCGGTTTCAGTTAACCGCGGGGGACTACTCCAAAAGGGGTCGAGCCCCCCATCCTAACACACCGACAAGCACATCTCAGCTGGTTCGTTCCATCCGCGCCGCGCAGGAGTCCTGGGTTCGATCCCCAGCCACCCTTTTCTGCCTCTTTTTTCCGTTTGACTCAGTTAAACCGCGAGCCACATCATATCCTCCCTCGATTTCCCTTCCCTGTCACGAAACTGCACCTAGCCCACTGGTTCCACATCCCCTAGCGCAAGCAGGAGGTGGGGGGATCGAATCCCACCCCCTGCATAATTACACATCTTTTTATTTTCGATTATCCAGACCCATAAAGTTCCTGTTAATCACACATAGGCCCCTGACACTTATTTCTAGTCCCTGTAAAAATATTTTCTAAGTCCCTAGTGCAGTAAAAATGGCAGATTTGAACCCAATTTTGGAAATTGCATAAATAAATCATCCTAACTCCAAATTCAACATTTTAATATGTTTTCAATACCAAATTAAATGTTCTCCAAATATAAAATTTGTTTACTGTTTTGAATATTTAAATTGGTGCAAAATTTGAAAACTTGTCAAATTCACTTAAATTTGCAAAATTCATAACTTGTTCATAAAAATTCCAAATTTCACAAACCAAATATGTTTCCCAATCAATTTTTCATGTACTTTCCAAATATAAATTTTGTTTGCTGTTTTGAATAATTTAAATTGCTGAAAACAACTGTTTCTTATTTATTGCATTTAAAATTGCCAAAATAATAACTTGCTCATTTTAAATCCAATTTCCACAAATGAAATATGTTTTCCGTGCAAAATTAAACCACCTTTTCAAATATAATTTGTTTCATGTTTTGAATAATTAAAAGTGGTTAAATAATTTAAATCTTATTTAATTCATTTAATATTGTTAAATTATAACTTGATCAAAACAAATTCTTTGGGGCATATAAAATATGTTTTCAAACCATAAAAGCATAACCTTTTCAAATATGAATCTCACTTAATGTTTTGAACAAATAAAAATTCAAATAAGTTCATGTTGGAATTAAATTCATTTAATTCTTGCTTAAACTTGTTTAATTCATAAATAATTTATTTGAAATCCTTTTTCAACAAGTGAAACATGCTTTCCATCTAAAATTGTGTGTTATTTCCAAATATGAACTTTGTTATCTATTTGAACAATTAAACTTGATGAAAACAACAAATGCTTGTGTGACACCTTTAAGTAACCAAAATTCCAAAACTTAATAAATGAATTTCCAAACTTGGTAAACCTTATTTCTATTTGATTCTATTGTTGTTATTTTGTCTGTTTTTCCTCATCCATGCATCATGCTAATTCACTTACACAATTTGATTAGTTGTAAAACAAATGTTTCAACTTAATTCATGGGCTTTCCATATGCAATCCAATTGCATGTGGGTCCATTTAATCATGTTGTTATCTTGTCCACTAGTTTATATTGATGCATCCATTAATTTGACATGCATCATCCCATGTTTGTGCACTATGCCCTGTTATTGATTGTTTATCTTTCTGCATTGTTTGTTTGCTTCTTATCGGATGTACGACGACGTTGAGACCGACGATACTTACGACACCCCTTCTAAGGAGTTAGCTCAGTACCAGGCTACTGGGTTTGCAGGCAAGTTATCACTCACATGAACCATTGTGTTCCTTTCAACCTTGGTTACCGATACTTTCCGTTGTCTATTTCTGCTAGCCTTAGTAGTAGTTGTTTCTGTTACGAACCCATCACATGTATCCCTTAAACCTGATATTGCCTCACCTCCATACCTATCACCATTGCTTGTTGCCCGTGTCTTACTAGCATGCTTAGGTTGTTTTGCTCGAGTCTGTTACCCGTTACTTTCTGTTACTATTTCATTATGTTCTGGGGGCTCGATGTTAATCAATCAATCATGCTAATGATATTGTTAAATAATAATTTGATGATAAGGCACCGGCAGGAGGCCCATGAGAGGTTTTGAAGCCTGCTAGTGTCGACCCTAATAGGAAAAGGGTCTTGTCTACTGATCCATGATGAGCGCACTACCCGCATTTGGGAAGCGAGTATGGGCGCCCCCCTCAACTTGACCTGATTCGCATCTCGTCCAAATCGCCTCATTTAGTTCGTGTTTTCCATTTGCCGCATGCATGTTTTTGCGAGCCCAGGCCAGGGTGGAACTTTCGTAGTCGGCATATAGGGGGACACGTTCTTAGAGTGCTATGAGGGTCCATTTTCTTCTGGGCTCGATTAGCCGTGCGCCCAAGGTGCTTTGGGCTTGATGCGAAGAATGGTTGGTTGTGTTGAGTGCCCCGCTTGGTGGGAGGCATCCCATCTGGCGGGATATTCATGAGTGTACGGCCAAATTGGTGCAACCCTGCAGGGATAATCTTCTCGAGAAGCCGTGTTTTCCGCGGTTATGGATTACTTGGTGAAAGTACTGGCTAACAAGTACTCAGGACAACTTAAACATAATGATCAAACATGTTACACCCCATGATTAATAACTTGACTAGTAATAGGCTTATTGACACATTGAACAATAATTTGAACCATCATTATTACAACTGTGTGAGTTATCCTCGGATTGCTTCTTTGGATAAGGGGCGAGATCCAGGATGGGTTTGTTTGAAGTTATCTTTCAGTTGGTTACAATCCTCGATCTTATCTCCTTTCTGTTAGCCGAAAGTAGTATAATCTCTGTAGTTGGTTAGCGCAGCCAGTTGCAGCATTTTTTTTATATCCCCTCTCTTCCGTTGAACCCAAGGCATCTGTGCTTGGTGTTGACGGGTTACAGTTTGGTGAACTGTGAGTCTTGCTTGCCAGTATGTTGGTGTACTGACCCCTTTGGGGCTGTGGTTTACGCAGACGACGTTTCCGAGGATCTACATGGTGGGAACTACGTGGAGTATGACGACAAGACTGCTGACGAGTAGATAGCGGACCCGGGCAGGATCCGAGACTTCGTGGATGGGCTCCGTCTTTTCGTTTCCGGCCTCTTAGGCCTATTTGGTTCTTTTCTGTACTCAGACATGTTGAATGCTTCCGCTGTGATGTAATGATGTTATGTTGGGGCATGTTCCCTCTGAATGATTGTATTTGCTATCTCTGCTCTAATGAGAGCTATTTGCAACTTATTTCAATCTTTTGTGTCGTAGAGATCTGTTGTGATATCAGTTGTTCAACGCCGTTGACGTACCATGTGTGTATGGTTTGAAGTACGTCGACGGAAGTGCCTTTGATCTCTAGTGGATAGTTTACATCGACGATGGAATAGCAGGGCTTGTGTTGTCGCGCATAAGCGCAGGCCTACCAGGAAGCTGGGACGTGGGAGCAGTTATGCCCCATAATCCAAGCATCTGCTATCCAGTTCGTACGGTGAGTATCCCCTAGAAATCAGGGTGCGACAAATGGTATCAGAGCCTGTCTGCCTGTAGGATCCCTTTTTACTGGTCGCAGTTGAGTCTAGAAACTATTTTGTAGCTATATAGGAAAAATGAAAACGTGAGAGTAGGAATTCTGTTCTTTTTCTTCTTTTCCCCACCCTCCCTCCCTTTTCTGGTAAGGAAGTGCAACGTTGATTTTTCCCTTCTCATCTAAACTTTCAAGTTAGGATTTCACGAATTCTGGTTTCCCTAGGATGGTTATATCTACTAGACCATAGGAATGGAGGTGGTTGTGACGTGATTTATCATGTTGCCTACTCACGATTGAGAACGGTGGCAAATAGGCCCCGGAAGCAGATCCTCTATTCCTTAAGCAGTAGATAATGATCCTTTAGAAGCCCGGATGTGTTTTTCCGTAGTACCTCAGGAGTGTTTTGATCTCGTTTTCCCCGATGTTGATATCCTGTTCTTCTAAACATCCTTTTCGTCCGTTGAAATCTTGTTGTTGTTTTCCACTTCAAATCTTCTACCGGCATCTAATCAAAACTTCCTCGTAAACTCTTTTCCAGCTAAGGTGCTATTTGATACCGGAGAATCACATTCCTTTGTGTCAACAATCTTTTCCACAACGTACAACCCAATTCTGGTTCCACTAAGCAATCAAAACTCTGTTCACCCCCCTGGATCTCAAATGTTGACTTCCAAGATAAGTAAGAACAATCCAATTCTAATGAGAGGCCACATATTCCTCGTTACTCTCATGTTGATGATTCTGACATTGATGTTATTCTTGGTGTTGCATTGATGTCAATAACCCTGTTCCACCATTCTAGCCAGATAATCTATTCTCCAAATGAATCAAGTTCCATTCAGCTATACACCCTTGGTGCAAAATCTCTCCCCTTTACTTGAAATGTTCCGGTGGTTTCCAAATTCCCTGACGACTATCCAATGTGCACGATGTGTTCACGTGACACAACTCAAGAGGATCTTCCCAAGAAGTATCCGGACCATTTCTTTTCTCAGTAGGAATCTCGGGGCGCGATTCCTTCAAGGGGGGGCGTTTTGTAACATCCCAAGTCTGAAAAAAATAGCCTTTAGAATGTTTGCTCCCTGTTATTTTATGTTTTGCATCATGGCATCATGTTGATTGCAATTGTTTTTGTTTGTTTTCCATTTGTTTTCCTCTGTTTTCAGTTGTTTTCCAACTGTTTTCATTTGCTTTCCTTTGTTTTCTATTTGAATTTCAACTCAAATTTCAAACCTTTTGTTTCATCCTTGTGATGTTACAATTTCTAAAAAGATATTTCAAAATAAAACAATTATTTTTTCCATTGAAGTGTGATTCCAAACTATTGTTTTGTTTCTATAAAAATGCATCAAATAATCAAACCCTTTTCAAATTCAATTTGTTTTCCATTTGAAATTCCAAACCCACATCCAAATAGTTGTTTTGTCGTGGTGGTGTCACGGCAGATGCCATGGGATGGCTAAAGATGTGGGGACGATGGACGCTGGAGGTGTCCGGGGAGGGATCACGCGACGAGTGGCCGCGTGAGGTAAGATCCACACAACACAAACAACACGATGTACCCAGGTTCAGGGCCCTCGTGAGGAGGTAAAACCCCTACTCCTGCCTTTCTGTATGTATTGCTATATGTCACCGAGTAGCTCACAGTACAAGGAATGATGTTCACCGAGCCTCTCTATGCTCCCGAGTAGAGCTAGGGCAAGAACTTAGGGTTTCTAGGGTTTCCAGAGAGCCACTGATAGTGTCTATATGAGCCTTCCTCTACCTGCCTCGCGCAGGAGGCGGCGGGGCACCTTATATACATGGTGCCCAGCCGGATACGTCCAAATCCTAGACAAGTGTCGACATAGTGTCCACACTGTCCTTTCTCCGAGTACCCGCTGACAGCTTTGGTCGTTGGTCTTGGCTGCTTCTGTAAAGTCGTTGGGCAAAACTAGGGGACAGACTGGTATCACTGTACCTAGTCACAGAGTAGGCCCCCCTTATCCTGCCACCGACTGCTTCCATGCTGTCACCGTCAGACAGACCGTCCCCACGTGAACAGTAGTTCGAATGCTGCCAAGTACGGACCCAGGATACGCGGGATCCTGTGTCAGAACGGCTCCTTTGACTTCCTGCCCGAGTAGTTTCCCGCCAAATGTTCCCGCCAATTGTACTCGGGCCAAACCTTCTACTCGACATGGTAGAAACTGATTGATATCTCCTTCTGGCCATCTTGAGGTGAGACCGGGTAGCAGTCGACCGGGTAGCGAGTACCCGGTAGTCGGCTACTCGGCCAAACCTCTCTTCTGTAAGCGGCCTTTACCACCTGTCTTTACCCTACTCGGGGGTAACCCCCGACAGCAGTCCCGAAGCTGGTTGAGTCTTGCGAACTTGTTCACTAGGCTCTGCCAGCTTAAAACCAGCCTTTGCATCTCAGCCATCGAACCTCAAGATGCCGAGTAGGTCCTCCGAGTAGCCATCCGGAAAGTATCTTGAGTCTCCTCTTTCCGAGTAGCCCTTGCTTTCTACTCTGTATCCGAGTAAAAAGACTTAGCGAAATTTTGCAAACTGAGCCTCTGCAGCGCAGAGCAACATCCAGCCCTTCACGCAAGCACTGCCTACGTGTCAAGCATCCACGACCTTGTCGTTTGGTTGCCCAGGACACGACGCCACGTGTCCAGTTTTCACGCCGTGGGCCGCCCAGCCGTCATGTCCCATCAAGTGCATTTACTGGCACGATCTTGTAGTGGGATCCAATGCGGCCGTTACGCGCGCGGTTCTCGCGTGTGTGCGTTTCTAGCCGGCCACAGGACCCACCACACGCCACAATCGATCCCACTCCCGTAGCGGTAACGGTAATCTCGCCGAGGAGGTATAAATACCCCCGCGGTAACTTCCTTTTCCCCTTCCCTGCTCATTTCCTCTTCTTCCTCCCGTTCTTCTCCGCCACCGAGCGCTCCGCCGCCGCGCTAGCCTCTGCGCCGCCGCGGACTCGCTCCACCACCAACCCGTCTGATTTCCGATCCTTCCACTCGCCACCATGGCCAAGTCCTGCTGGGCCGGTTCCTCCATCACCCAAGCCAACCTCGCCTGGCTCGTGAACGAGAGAAGGGTTCCCCCCGGCGTGGAGTGCCGGGCACCCGACGAAGAGATCGTGCCCAAGCCCAGGGACGGAGAGCGCGTGGTGTTCATGTCCCACTTCGAGCGCGGATTCGGGCTGCCAGCATCGGACTTCATGCGTAAGTTCTTGAATCACTTCGGGCTGCAGATGCACCATCTGCCGCCCAATGCAGTTGTTTTCCTCGCATACCACGCCGTGGTGTGCGAGGCTTTTCTCGGCATCAGGCCCACCGTGGAGACGTGGCTCCACTACTTCCATCTCCGCCAACAATCCGTCGGGAAGAAGGACAGCGCGGGCGTTGCCCGCGCCACCGACGTCGGCTGCGCCATGATGGTGCAGCGGAACGGGACGAACCACCCCCGCATCCAGGGGCTGGATTCCTGCCGAATGTGGCAGCAAACGTTCTTCTACGTGAAGAACGTTGCCGCCGCTGCTGGAGCCCCCGTCGACGATCGGATTAACCTGCCCCCTTGGAGCAAGCGTGCTCCACTCGGGTCGAATTGGAAGGAGAAGCCCGTCAACGACGAGAACGCCACCGAGATAGAGACGCAACTCGGCTGGCTGAAGACGCACGGCCTCAGGAATGACGATCCAGTGGCGTGCTGGATCAAACGCCGGGTGCTCCCTCTGCAGGAGCGATGCCACCTCATGTGTTACATGGGAGGGCCTCGCGATTGCACCAGGACCACCACCGTCGAGATCGACGATGCTGACGTTCCCAGGCTTGCCAGGAACATCTTGAAGACCGGCCTCAACGAGAAATGGCGGTACGGGTTCCTCCCGTTCAGCCGTAGGACTCCAATCTTACGGGTACGTCTCCCTTATTTTGTTTTCGTCTCTGCCTTCCGAGTAGATAACTTCTCTTTTCGCCTCGACTAGCAATCGCCTTGTGCACCGAGTAGGACACTTAGCTAAATCGCCTTAGGCTTAGTGTGCTTTGTGCCTGCACGCCTCGTCGAGTAGGAAACTTAGAAAAAGCCTAGGCTTAGTGTGCTTCGTGGGTGCACGCCTACCCGAGTAGAGTTCTATTCTGGTACTCGGCTGACTCGTGATCCTTCTCTGCCTTTCAGACTCTTACTCGCCAGCTCACTGAAAGCAGCGAGGTCTTCGAGGACAACTGGTCCAAGGATCGCGAGGAGGATGATGTACCCCCCTCTGATGACGCGGAGCAGAGCAGCCCCGTTCCCGAGAAGCGCGACGTCCTTAACACTTGGGCGGACGAGGGCTCTGACGGTGATAGCATCCTCATCTTGCTCGTTTCCGGGAAGCATCAACTCCTTGTATTGCTATTTCTGATTCACTTCTTTTTTCCTTTGAATTTCTCAGATGAGGCCGCTGCGGAGAAGGACGACCAGGATGAGGACGAGAACGAGGGCGATGCGCCCCTTGTCGTCAAGCCTCTGTCGGTTGCCCCTCCCGAAACTCGCAAACGGACAGGCGGCGAAGCACGAGCGCCCCTGCCAAGAAGAAGAAGAAGCCCGCCGAGGAGGGAGAGACCCCCGAGAAGAAGAAACCCACCAAGCTCACCACAAAGAGAAAGAGGAAACAGCTCTCTTCCACTACCGCGTAAGCTTCCTTCCCGGTCGTCTTTCTTCTCGCGCAGTACCATTTTCCCCATTTTCTTCCAATTCCTGATTCCCTTCTCCTCTTTCCGCAGAGCTCCCCTGGACGTGAACGCCGCTTGCGCATCCGGCCAAGCCAAGGAAACTCCAATTCCTCTGATCAACGTCGATGACGACGAGGAGGACAACACTGCCCACGCTGCTGCCGCCAAAGCATCGATCACGTCCGCTCAGGGAGCAGGATCAGAAGCGGCAGCTCAGGACGCTGCCGTCCACCCCGAAAGACCACCTTCTCCTCCGGCTAGCAATGCCGAGGAGGTCCGAGACCAGGAAAAGCAAGACGCCGCCGCCCTTGAGCGACCAGAAGTAGAGCAGCCCACCACTGAGGCTGCCGCACAAGAGAACGTTGCTGCCGAGCGGCTGGTGGCAGATGACACCGCCGCGGATGCTGCTGTAGAAGATGTTTACCCACTGCCAGGCAGCGCACCGAGTGGTGTTCTGCCAGGAGCTGCAGCGGCGCCACCAACTGCGCAGGGCCCTACGCCACCGACTGCGCAAGGCCCTACACCACCAACCTCCTCTTCGTCTCCTCAGAGCAAGGACACCTCCAGCTCTCCTGGGCGTGCAGCCAAGCAACAGGCCCTTGATGCTCTGAGGGATTACTGCTCCAAGAAGGGTCTATCCGAGAAGGAGACTGCCGATAAGGTGGCCGCCGAGGAGGCCAAGGCCAAGGAGGAAGCCGCCGAGAAGGCCGGAACCGAGAAAGAAACTGCTGAGAAAGCCAAGGCCGAGCAGAAGAGGGCCAGGGCCGAACAGAAAAAAGCCGAGAAGCGAGCTGCTGAGGAAGCAGTCGCCGAGAAGGCAAAGGCCAAGACTGAGGGGAGGAAACCCGAGGATCTCGAGAAGCAGAAGATCGAGAAGGAGCAGACGAAGAAAAGGGCCAGGGAGCAAGGCGCATCCGCAGGCGGAGCACTCGTGATCCGCGACTCCGGCCCGATTCCTGCTGCACTCTCTGCGGGCGCTCGCGCTGCTGGCCAGCCTTGCTACCCGGAATATATGATTGAGGTTAGCCACCAACACCGCATCGGCTTCCCTCCCAAGATAAAGCTGTAGCTATTCAGAAGGGGAGGAAAGCAGTAGCCAGGAATACTCCTCCCTTCGATCCAGCCCAGAATAAGCCCGTCAATATTGCTTCTCGGGGAGCCCAAGACAAGCCAATAACCTCCAAGGGTCTTGAGCAGGTACTGGATACTGTCGGCTACATCAGCGCCAAGTGGGACGGGGTTCTCGGAGAGGAGAAGTGGCACGGCTTGACCCTTGGCTCCGTCGACCATTACCGCGTGGAGTGGAACAAGATCGACTTGGGACACCAGCCCATGTCCGTCTCCACCGACACCGCCACCCTCGCAGCCAAGATGTTCTTGCACCGCAAGAACGCCGAAGATATCGAACAGAGCTACGCAGTAAGTCTTTTTGCCTTTTCCGAGTATAACTTTCTTCTCTTCTACCCGCCTTTCTTCTTTCTCACCATCACTCCCAGTCCCCGAGATTCGGGTCGAGTAGGTGGATACTCTCCGAGTAGCCTCCTACTCGGGCCGAATCTTCTCTGCATTGCCTAACTCATTTTCTTCTCGGTTTTCAGGATAGCGTTCTCAAGCGGACCAACTTGTACCGCATCCTTCTCTGGAACCACTCCATCGCCAGGAGGCGTATTACTGCGCTGGAGAAAGAGAAGGCAGATGCCGAGGCCGCAAGCAAAAACGCCACTGAGAGCAGCCAGCAGTTGGCTGAAGTGCAGGGTAAGCCTTTTAGCTACGCGGTTTCCGCGTTTTGTTTTTACGCCCGCTCCTGCTTTCTTTGGCACTAACCTTTCCTTCTCTGCAGCTAACCTGAAGGCCCTGGCTGAGGAGCATGAGAAATGCCGTGCTTTTGTGGCAGACGCCGAGGCCACCATAAAGAGACTTGAAGGTGAGCTTGCTGTTTACTCGGTTCTGTCTCGAATTTGTTTCTTCTCTGCATATCTGCTGACTTTATCTATCTTTCCGCAGAAGATCATAAATCATTTGCTGAGGCGCACCAAGACTGCATCAAGCCAGCGGAGGTGGAGAAGCAGCTGTCTGACCAGGCCGTAGCTCTGGTGAAGGACCACACCACCGAGATGGAGTCCCTGCAGCTCCGACTTCAGCAAGCACTCCAGGATGCCGTTACCATCGGCGCAGAGAGAGACAGGGCGATCTCCGAGAAGGCCAAGGCCGAGACCACCTTCCGAGCCAAGGAGAAGGCCCTCGAGTTTGAGTGCGAAACTCTGAAGAAAACCAATGCCAGTCTCTTCGCCCAGATGACCACTCTTCGCGGAATCCAAGACAAACATATTGGCAACGAGGAGTCCTGGAAATCCAAGCTGCAGCAGCTGCACCGCCAATTGGTTGGTAAGTTTTCTTCTTCCCTGCATCTTTTCTTCTCGGTCTCTCTCTTCTCGGTTTTTGAAGTTGCCATTTGCTATTTCAGATATCTGGCCTGCTCTTGATTCCACATCTGCGCCTATTCTAGCCACAAACCGAGCACTTCGCCTTTCGAAGGGCGAGGCGGCAGATACCAGTTCCGAGATCGAGGACGTCTTGCTGGTGCTCAAAAGCTTCTTCGATCAGCTAGTCGGTGTTGGAACCGACTTGGTGCACGTGGGCTTTGAGCTCACAGGTTGTTCTGGCCTCATGACCCCCAGCCAAGAAAGATGCGGGATCTCGCCACAAGCTGGAGGAAGCGAAGGCCGAGCTGAAGAAGTGGCGAGCCTCTGCAGCCCGTGCTGGTGCAGATGTGATGCTTCTCTGCATGGCGTCCTGGTATGAGAACCTTGACATGCAGCGCATCCGCGGGAAGCGTAATAACTCCAAGTGGGGAGAATGATGCCGCTAGCGTGGCCTTGCGCAAGCAGATCGCTTATGAAGTTGCCGAGTGTGCCGAGACGGAGGTCTACATCGACGGCCCCCCCGAGCCGGACACTGATTATGAAGACGAGGAGGAAGCAGATGTGGAGGACGACGAGGACGACGAGGAGGAACTTGGGGAGTACTTCGAATCTCCCAAGGGCAAAGCCAGGAAGGGCAAGGCCACCGTCGTCGCGAGTAGCGATGAAGACGAAGGGGCGCACATCGACAGCGAGCCACTCGACTTCGGCACCTCCTCAGGTGCTGCTCTCGACGACACGGTGCCTCCTCCTGGCCACGCTTCAGGCTCCTCCTCGGCTCCAGGACCCGTCTCGGTGGCCACGGCCACCTCCGAGAAGACGGCTACCCAGGAGGATGCCGAGATGGAGGAATCCACCGCTGTGCAGACGGGAGCGGATGCCACTCAAGCCGGCACCGAAGAAGCAGCTACCGCCACTGCTACTGAAGAAACTGCTGCCAAGGCCGCCGCCGAGGAAACAGCCGCCAAGGCCAGCGCCGAGAACATCTCCTCTGCAACTTGAAGCAACCTGCAATCTTTTCTTTCACTTGAACATTTTATCAGATCCCCGGGATGCCGGGAGCATATGTATCAGACAATATTTGTTTTAGCTTGCTACCCAGTTTTTATGCCCACTCAGTTTTACTTGATATTAGTCAATTTGAACGACTCTGGCTCAATGCCGAGTTGTGTTTCCATGCGAGTCCCCGAGTAGCATTTCTTATTCACCCTGTCTTTTTCATCTGCTCTACCTGCGACTTGTCGCTTGTTTGGTATTCGAGTCACAAGAATCAAGGAACAAGGCTGCAAAATACTTAGCCGCTAGAAAACAATCATGATAACGCAGCCCACCACTTAGCCGAGAAGACGAAAACAAGGAACAAAAAGTAACCGACAATCTACTCGGTTCCTGCACTTTTTCTTCCTTAGCGATTTTCGTGTGCTCATTGACCTTTTGCTTGTTCTCTTGCTTGCCATGAAGCCGGGTTTCGGACAGCAGCAAAGTCGAAGAGTTGGCATATAGGTTTAAACACAGTACTCAATGCACTTTTGAGTTCTGAAGTGAAGCAACCGAATAGACAAAGGAACGAGCCGAGTAAAAACACTTAGAGCAATTTTGGACGAGGGCAGTCCCCGAGAACAATTTTAGATTGCAGAGTAGAATTTCAACTCGGATGAAAGGGTACATACACATCTTTCCTTACGAATGAAAACGACGAAGTAGAGCTACATTCCAGGGACGCTTGGTTTCCTCTCCAGCTTTATCTACCCTGTTCGCCTGTGATGGGCGCACATCTACAAGATAGTACGCATCATTGTGCAGCGCTTTGCTGACAATGAAAGGCCCTTCCCATGGAGGAGACAAACTTGTGCATCCCGGCTGTGCGTTGCACAAGCCTAAGGACCATGTCTCCTTCTCGGAAAACCCTTGGGTTCACCTTTCGGCTATGATAGCGCCGCAGGTTTTGCTGGTAGATAGCCGAACGTGACAGAGTCAGCTCTCTTGCTTCTTCAAGCAGGTCAACGTCGTCTTCTCGAGCTTCTCTCGCCTCCACCTCAGTGTAGAGGGCTACTCGGGGGGAGTCATGCTCTAAGTCTATTGGCAACACGGCCTCAGCCCCGTAACCAAGAAGAATGGCGTGTAGCGGTTGACCGGTTAGGGGTAGTCCTTAGACTCCACAACACCGCTGGCAACTCTTCTAGCCAACACCCAGGTGTTTTCAGCAACGGCTCGATCAGCCTCGGCTTGATGCCTGCCAGTACCATCCCATTTGCTCTCTCAACTTGCCCATTGGAGGCAGGGTGCGCGACTGACGCAACGTCTAGTCGGATATGCTTATCTCTGCAAAATCGCACCATTGCCCCCTCTGCAAAGTTGGTGCCGTTGTCGGTGATGATACTGTGCGGGTAGCCATATCTCATGATCACATCTTTCACAAACTTCACAGCTGTGACTCCATCGCACTTCCGAATAGGTTTCACCTCGATCCACTTGGTGAACTTGTCCACCATGACCAAGATATGTGTCATATTGCCCTTAGCCGGCTTGAAAGGTCCAACCATATCCAAGCACCAAACAGCAAACGGCCATGTGATAGGAATTGTTTTCAACTCGGATGCTGGCATGTGAATCTTACTTGCGAAACATCTGGCAGCCAGCGCACTTCCTCACAATGTCCTCTGCTTGCTGCAATGCATTGAGCCAGTAGAAGCCATGCCGAAAAGCTTTCTTGACTAAAGCCCGAGAAGAGGCGTGATGCCCACATTCCCCTTGATGTATCTCCACCAGGATTTCCTCTCCTTCCTCTGGGCTCACACAGCGTTGCAGCACACCAGTGGCACTTGTGCAGCACATCTCGGACTAAGGCGTAGCCCTTGGATCTTCTCTGAATCTGCCTCGCAGTCACCTCATCTTCAGGTAAAGTACCGTCCCTTAGAAAGGACAATATGGGCATTGCCCAACTCGGTGTCTCCCGCACGGGAAACATGGTTCGTCCATTTCCATTGGTACAGGCTCTGGTGGTTGCACAGGAGGAGTAGGAGCGCTTCTCTGCAGCCCAGATCGATTGGCGAGAACTTCTTCAATGAATGCAACAGCTTCTGGGTTGAGGGCGGCAGTCCCCGAGTAAGGAATGGCAGTCCCCGGGTAGGGAATGGCAGTCCCCGGGTAGGGAATGGCAGTCCCCGGGTAAGGAATGGCAGTCCCTGAGTAGGGAGTGGCAGTCCCGAGTAAGGAATGGCAGTCCCCGAGTAGGGAGTGGCAGTCCCCGAGTAGGAACGGCAGTCCCCGGGTTCCCTGCAGCACTCTCCCAGTCAATCTCCATTGGGTCTGATTCTTCACTTGGCAGAGAGGGAACAAAGATAGATTCCGAGTTGGGGGAAGGCTTGATGGATGGCTTCCTCAAATGCTCCAAGGCAATCCTGCCGGGATGGACTGCCGAGAAGATCCCAACTTGGACAGCTCATCTGCTGCTTCGTTTTCTGCTCGGTGAATGTGCTGGAACTCACAGCCTTCGAAAAACCCAGTCATTGACTGCACCAGGAAGCGATATGATGCCATGTTGGCATCCAAAGCATCCCAGGCACCTGAGACTTGCTGCACCACTAGATCCGAGTCGCCATAGCAGATAATACGCTGCACCCCAACCTCCTTTGCTACTCGCAAACCATGCACCACTGCCTCGTACTCGGCGACATTGTTGGATGCCTTGAAATGAATCTGCAACACATACTTGAGCTGATCCCGCTTGGGTGATGTGAGCACAACGCCGGCACCAAGGCCTTCTTTCACCTTTGAGCCATCAAAGTGCATCTTCCAGTAGTTGGAAACTGGGGCAGGAGGTTCATATTGCATCTCGGCCCAGTCCACAAGAAATTCCGCCAGTACCTGAGACTTGATTGCTTCTTCTCGTATACGCGGGAGCGTACGCGGCTAGCTCGATCGCCCATTTGGCTACTCTGCCACTCGCCTCCTTGTTACCCATGATGTCCGAGATGGGAGCTGAGCTCACGACAGTGATGGGATGCTCCTGGAAGTAATGTTTCAGCTTCCTGGCGCCCAGGTACACACCATATGTCATCTTCTGGTAATGTGGATAGTTTTGCTTTGAACTGGACAGCACTTCACTGAGATAGTAGACTGGGCGCTGCACACTCTTGCCTTCTTCTTCTCGCTCCACCACTATCACCACGCTGACTACTCGGTTAGTCGCGGCAATGTATAGCAGCATGGGCTCCTTGGGTAGCGGACTAGCCAAGACGGGAGCGCTAGCCAACATCGCTTTCAGCTCATTGAATGCCACATCCGCTTGCGGAGTCCAGACAAACTTGTCGCTCTTCTTCATCAGCTGGTACAGAGGCAGAGCCTTCTCGCCCATTCGGCCCAAGAAACGGCTCAGAGATGCCAAGCAACCCGTGAACTTCTGCACATCTTTTCAACGATCTCGGCAAAGACATGCTTTCAATAGCTTTTATCTTAGACGGATTGGCTTCAATGCCCCGACTAGAACCAGGAAACCGAGTAGCTTTCCAGCTGGTACACCAAAGGTGCACTTACTCGGATTCAGTTTCATTTTGTACCTGCGTAGGTTAGCAAAGGTTTCCTCCAAGTCGGCAAGCAGAGTATGTGTTTTATTCGTTTTGATGACAATGTCATCTACGTACACCTGCACATTCTTGCCGAGTTGGTCGTGCAAGCATTTCTGCATGCATCTCTGATAGGTTGCACCCGCATTCCTCAGGCCAAAACACATGACACGATAGCAATAAGCCCCGTACGGGGTAATGAAAGCAGTCTTTATTTGATCAGCAGGATTGAGTGCAATCTGGTGGAAACCAGAGTAGGCATCTATGAAAGACAACAGCTCACAGCCGGCAGTGGAATCGATCACCTGATCGATGCGAGGCAGCGGGAAAGGATCCTTGGGGCATGCCTTGTTCAAGTCGGTGTAGTCAACGCACATGCGCCATGCAGTGGCGGCCTTGGGATCTTCCTTTTTCTTCTCGACCATGACCGGGTTGGCTAACCAGTCCGGGTGCAGCACCTCCATGATGAAGTTACTGATCAGCAGCTTGGTGATTTGATCACCGATGGCCTTCCTTCTCTCATCCCCGAAACGGCGCAAGGCCTGCTTCACGGGCTTGGCGTCAGGACGCACATGCAAAGAGTGCTCAACCAACTCCCTCGGGACTCCTGGTAGATCTTCATTGGTCCAGGCGAACACGTCCCGATTCTCACGGAGGAAGTGGATGAGCGCGCTTTCCTATTTCTCGGCCAGCCCGGCACCAATGATGGCCACCCGCTCCGGGAACTCGGGGTCAACCTGGACAGTCTTGGTCTCCTTGGCAGCTTGGAAAGCAGTACCATGCTGAGTACTCGGCACACCTTGTGCGCCAGCTTGTGCGGACTGAGCCATGGCCACCACCTCGTACATCTTCTTCTTCTCGGCAGCAATCACCATCGATTCCGCCAGCTGAGAGCTAGCAGAGGCACACTCCATGGACTTCTTGTAATCTCCCGAGATGGTGATGATGCCATTGGGGCCTGGGATCTTCATCTTCAGGTAAGCCACATGGGTGGAGGCCATGAACTTGCTCAGAGCAGGCCTGCCGAGTAGAGCATGATAGGGGCTCTGATGATCCACCACTTCGAACTGCAGGCGCTCTGTGCGGCAGTTCTCCGAGTACCGAATAGCACATCAATCCACACTCGGCCAATCGGGTTGCAGGAGATCCCGGGCACGATGCCATGGAAAGTGGTCTTGCTGGGCAGCATCATGTTCTCGGCCAGGCCAAGCTTCTCGAGTGTGTCCTTGTACACAATGTTGATGCTGCTGCCGTTGTCGATCAGCACCTTGCTGAACCTGACGTTCTTCTCGGGGCCCAGGAAGTGGGATCCAGCACCAAGGCATAGGTACCCGGATTGGGCATCACCTTGGGGTGATCTGCCCGAGTCCACCTGATCTCCTGATCACACCAGTACATGTAATGAGGCACAGCCGGGATCACTGCATTGACCTCCATGGCCCGCCTGTGCTGTGACTGCTTGTCGACTGCCTCAGAAGTGAAGATCATATAGCTCTCATGGTGCTCTTGGTACTGGTTAGGGCCATTGCCCCCATTGTTGCCATTGTCGCCATTGTTGTTGCCCTGATAGCTGTTGTTGCCTCTGTTGTTGTTGTTGCGGTTGTAGTTGTTGTTGTTGCGGTATCTCTCATTGTTGAAGTTCCGGTTGGCTCCTAAAGCCACCTGGTTGACATTCTCCCTTCTCGGATACACTGGAGGCCGAGCTGCGGGTGCCCGAGTAGGCTGCACAGTGGCATTCGCGGCTGGCAGAGGAGGTGGAGGAGGCAAGCCATCACTCTTGATCACATCCCCCATTCGCATTGCCGAGTAGTGTGGTTCGCAGGCCTTGAGGGGTGGTGAGTGTGGAAGCTGCACGGGCCATCCTTCATGTCATCGAAGACAAACTTCTTTGGCTGCTCGGAGTTCCCGCCACTCGGCTGCGCGGTGCGGAACGGTTTCTTGTTGCCTTGGCCCTGGTTCTGGTTCTGCCCGTAGGCTCCAGCAGGTTTTTGCCTTTGGCCACCACCGCCTCCGACATTCACTGCATTCACCTCCTCGGGATCATACCGAGTATCTACTCGGCGCTTGTTGCGGAACTCGTTGCGCTTGTTGCTGTTGAAGTTTCTTCTCGGCTCTGAGGAATCCATCAATGGCTGAGTAGGATCGCCGAGTGCGTACTGATCCGCAATCTTGATGGTCTCGGCCAGGGTGTTGGGCATCTCCCTCTGCAACCTCTGCCAAAGCTGCTGCCATGTCGGCAACCCTGTGCGAACCAAGTGATCGCCTGTGCCTCATTCACACCCTCACAGGTGTTCCTCAAGGTGCTCCACCGAGTAAGGTACTCGCGGTCCGTCTCGTCTTCTCGCTGCCGGCAAGCCGACAACTGCTGTGGCCTATTCGGCCTCTTGTAGGTGCTGGTGAAGTTGCTGATGAAGGCATCCGAGAAATCCAGCCAGCAGTTAATGCTGTTCTTGGGCAAGTTGTTGAGCCAAGTGCGGGCTGGACCCTCTAGCATCTGCGGCACATAGCGCACCGCCCATCTCCTGTTGCCGTTCGCGATATGGACCGCGGTGACGTAGTCGTTGAGCCAATCTTCAGGCTTGGTGCTACCATTGTAGCTCTTGGTGCCTCTCGCGAGCTGAAAGCCCTTCACGGACGGCTCGTTCATGATGCGCGGGCCAAAGCACTCGGGGCCAGGAGGACCCGTGCTCTCAAGCCGCGCCGACAAGCTGATACGGTCCAGCTGGTGCCTTGCATCTCCAGGCGCCAACACGCGCTCACCAACACGGTCATGGATGTCATAACCAGCCATCTCCATGGCCGAGTAGCCATCATCATACCGATCCACCTGCATAGCAGCAGGCTGCTCCACCGGGTTGGCGACTGGTGCCACTGGGCGCGGCTGCTGCCTCTGCCGAGTAGGCGGAGCTGCGGGTTGCCGAGAAGTACCCGGGCGTGCGGCTTCTCGGGCACGGCTTTGAGCTTGATGGGCTTGAGAGCCTGCCCTTGCAGCGTTGTGTTCCTGCCCGGGCTGCTGCGGCACAGCAACCTGTTTCGC
>JAPCYS010000179.1:0-38249 GCA_028641055.1 Alopecurus myosuroides
CATCAGATACCACGGCCGCATGCGATGCCACTGCTGCAGTTGGAGCAGGAGCAGTAGACGTTGCAGCTAAAGGCCCATTGACAACACCAAGCGGCTGCACGACAGCAGTACTCGCCCCTCCCTGCTGCACACCTCCCCTTCCTTGTATGTGCTGGCCGCTCTGAACTTGCTGACCTCCAAGCACCTGCTGCGCAACGGAAGACGAAGGACCAGCCGTTTGAACACCTCCCTGAACCTGCTGAGTTACAGGAGGCTGAACCACCGCAGCCTGGAAATTACCTCCACCGCGACCAGAGTTACGGACATCCCCAAAGCGGCCACGAACACCTCGGTTATCATAAGAATTATATCTAGGCCCGATGTTCTGGTTTTGATTCCCTCCAAAATTTTGATTACCTCCATAGTTCCGATCAGCTCCATAGCCGAAATTATCACCGCGGCCTCTACCATCGAATGGCCGTCTACCCCGGCCACCTCCAGCAAAATAGCCACCATGATTACCTCGGTATGAACCGAAGCCAGAGCCAGGGTTGAACGGAGCTGCATGATCCACAAAAGATCCACCCGCAGTTCCGCTAGGACCTCTCTCTTCGAAGTTCGAAAAAACCTCCATTAAACCCATTGTTGCGATTGTCATTGTTGAAACCTCCCAGTTGATTCCATTGATTGTATCCTCCCTGGTTGGATCCATTACCACGCCCCCCGCCATGGTGAGCCATCGGCGACGGCTGTCGGATATATACCAAATAGGGGTATAGAAGATGGTAGACAAAGTGCCGGATTACCAGGGTGGCCTAAGTGGTAGTGGGCTTAGGTCCATTAGGCGGCCCAGTAATCCGACGCACAGAAGCCGGATTCTAGAAGAACCCGGATCACGGCCCATGCGATCTGGCTTGGAGGAGAAGACGGATTCCTTGCTTTCCAAGTTACAAGTTACCGTAGTATTCTAGGTTTCCTATTCTGTAAGCCCTAATCCGGCTATTATATAAAGTCGGACGGGAGATAGATAGATAACGAAGGAATAACAGAGAAGCTCTATGCCAACTCGCCGAGAAGTTCATCCTCGTCGAGTAGCTTAGATCTAAAACCCTCACATTGTAATCCTGTTTACGGGCTTTAGTCCCAATTAGTGAGAAGTGCAGGAGTAGGCACGTCGTACTGTTGCGACGTACCGAACCTGGGTAAAATCCTGTGTTCTGTGTTACTACGCTATCCCGTTACCCCACGTCTCTACCGTAGTCTCATGGCACCCCCGTCTATGAAAACTACTACGATGTCTCGACAGTTGGCGCCCACCGTGGGGACGACGACGTCAGACGTAAAATTCCGATCTGGGATACTTGGCGGAATCGGAAGATCAATCACTGTCGGAAGCTTGGAGTTCGACAACGACGTCGGGCGCTTCCTCGACAACGGATCCTACATACCGGCGCAAAACCACCTGGTAAGTGCCAGCGTGTTACCGATAGGATCTGCTAACATCTTTATCGGACTAACTGCAGAAGCAATGGGGTTTTGCGGTGGAAGCAAATTTATCCCACCCGCCCTATACCCAGTCGAAGATGACTATGATGCCGGATTCTGCTCAGATCGCCGACAAAAAAGTGATACACACTTTATCGGCATGGTGCAATCCGAAATCGCCGAAAACACGGATGACGGAAATCCCGTGCAAGAGGCAGACAACAACGCACCCGTCATGGAGACGAAAGATCAAACACCCGTCACAGAGGCGGAAGATCCGACATCCGTCAACAAGACGATGAACTCGGAAGCAGAATCCGTTCTTGCCGCCATTGAGGCGAGGTTGGAGTTGGAAACCGGATCGGATAACTTCGACTCCGAAGACGAAGATGAGGACGCCTTTGTAAGAAAGGTTAAGTCCTTTCAAGAGGGATTCCATGAAGTTCTAATGGCGAAACCGGCTGATACCACGGGCGCCGGCAGCCAGGAAAGCCCTAAAACCCCTCCGCCAGAGGAAGAGAGAGAAGACGGAGAAACTTCTCCGGTATTCCCCAATGTCAAGGAGATGACAGAGGATGAGCCTGTCAAAAAACCTCCCTCTTCCAAGAAAAAGCACCGTGCTGCTAAAAAACTCCAATACAAAATCCGGAAGAAAAAATCAGCTGATCTCGCTGATGAAAACCTGGAAGTTGGAGATGTTAGCGGAACAAAGCCCGCGGAGAAGAAATCCAAAGAGATCACTGCTCCGCCAATGACGGAACAGGAAGAGCAAGAGCTATTGCAAACACCAGTGGGACCAGATGAACCCCCTGAGATGCTGGAAGCCAGGAGACAAGCTTTCCAACGGCAACATCAACATCTACTCAGATCTCGGCAACATCTCCAACAAACCCATAATGACATCAAGGTCATGAAGGAAGAAATAGAGGAGTACGAGAGAAAGAATAGATCCGCGTTAAAACCTACTAGGTTACCCGGAATCGCAAGACCGGAAGAACTGCCGCCAAAAGAAAGGTTCCATAACCCATCTTGGCAAAAGCAGGTAAACGACAAAGATGCCAAGGGCGAACCAATATACAAGACCGCAGCAGAAAACGCGGAAGCATCGTTCGCGATTCTTAACAACGATCTGTATTCCAACGGGGAAAAACTCCAAGGGGTGTATGCTTTCCTAGGAAAAGCATTGCAACAACAACAGCGCGCCCAAGAGCGATCAGGGAGGCTGCATGATAACTCCGCCCTATGCAAGACAGCTACTTGCGCTGCTGGAGCACCTGGACCGGAAGAACCCGGGGATTCAGACAACTCAAAAGAAAAAAGAGGATCCGAGAAAAGACAAGAAAAACCCCGACAACCGGGATGCAGCGTCTAGGACCGGATCCCATCTCCCGAAAGATGGACATAAACCCCGTGATCGGGACGACAAACACCGGAGCGACGGCAAAATAATGCCACCTCCGAGAAACCCAGCTGAGAAAGCTGGAAGATACGATATACCTCACAGGAGTGAGAGATCCCGGACACCTCCTAAGGACAAAGAAAGGCACAGGAGTAGAACTCCGCCTAATCCAAAAGGGCGTGATCACGGAAGAGATAGAAACAATCCCGGAAAAGCGCGTTCGCGCAACAATGGAAGAGAAAGGAGCAGATCCCCTTCCGTCCATTCAGCCGGAAGATATTCTGCACACATTGACAGAGCAGAAAAGGATGATCTATACTTTGGTCCTAAGTGTTTTACTGACAGGATCCGAAGAATAACGCTGCATTCTGGCTTTGCCAAGGTCGGTCCAACGTACCAGAAATACACCGGCAGCACAAACCCGGATACCTGGCTCTCGGATTACTACACAGCCGTCCAGATCAACAATGGGGCAGACTTGGAAGCTGTCAAGTTTCTTCCCCTAATGCTGCTGGACGGAGCCAGAGATTGGATCAATGGATTACCATCAAGAACAGTCGACAGCTGGGATGATATGGCTAGAGTATTCACTCAGCATTTCCGGGGAACGTACAAACGCCGAACAGCATCAACCAGCTAAACCGTTGCACGCAATTTGAGGATGAACCATACGTGGATTTCATCTCCAGATGGACAGCAATGAAGAATAGTTTCTCTGGAGTAACTGACGTACAAGCAATGCATGCTTTTGTCAATGGCCTAAAACCCGGACTCGTATCGCTCATGGTTGGTTCCAAAAAGCACAAAGATCTCGGATCTATGCTTACAACCGCCAATGAGCACGCTGCAGCCGAAGATGACATCAGAGCAAGAGGAGGCAATATCGAATCACTGACTTGCCAAGAAAACCCCTCGTTCTGACAAGAAAGGAACTCCAGAAACAACGACAAAACCCAAAGAGGTCAACATAGCCTTTGGAGGAGAAAAGGGAAACAAGTGGAAGGACGCAACCCAGATCCAATCAACTACACTCCAGAGGAGTGGGAAAGGATTAAGTCGGAACCTTGTTCACCACTCGCAATTTGGGAAACCCACCCATACAAACGCGCAATGCCGGCTGAATAAGCACATGAAAGGCAGTGCAGGAGCCGGAAGTAAGGGGAAGGGTTCCAAAAGGAAACCCGCCAAACAAAAGCCAGAAGCTGACAAAGAAGACAGTGAATCGGACACTGACGAAATCCAGGAACAACAGCGTAAGGGCGAACCCAAATTTCCGAGAGTTGATGGAGAAGCAATGCTAACTTTCTTAGCAACCCCGTCAGCAAAGGTGGCCAAAAGAACACTTCGAGAAATAAACGCGGTTGTTCCGGCAACCCCGAAATTCTTGAAGTACTCCAACACCGATAATCTGGGATCAGTCTGATCATCCCGGAAATATCCCTGAACCCGGCACACAAGCTCTTGTTGTAAGCCCTATTGTTCAAAATACTAGGCTAAGAAGAGTGCTGATGGATGGAGAATCCAGCATTAATATAATGTACCTGGATACACTGAAGCATCTGAAGATTTCCGAGTCTCAGCTCAACTACGGCAACATACGCTTCCATGGTATTGTCCCTGGGCAAGCACGATCCCTAGGAGAAATTTCCCTAGATGTCACCTTCGGAGATAAGATCACTTCCGGCAGGAAAAAGTATCCTTCGAAGTAGTGCCGTTCGAAAGCGTGTACCACGCAATACTCGGACGTCCAGCTTTCGCCAAATTCATGGCAAGATCCTGTTATATTTATAACAAGCTGAAGATGCCAGGACCCAAGGAGGAGTAATCACTATAGCCGGTGATTTCAAGCTGGCAAACGAGTTGGAGAAAGAAAACGCCCTTTGCGCTCAGAGAGTCATAGCAAAGGAAGAACTGAAGGAATTAGCCAAGGAGGTATCGCTGTCAGAAATGCCGGCAGGAAAAGAAACTCGGAAGCCAACAGACAGCTTCAAGGCGTCCGAAATACAAGACAGGTAATCCTAGATCCCAAAGATCCGACAAAATTTGTCGTCGTAGGGACTGGGATGACTGACAAATAGGAAGGCGAGCTCATCAAGTTCCTCCGTGAGAACTGGGATATTTTTGCCTGGTGTCCAGCTGACATGCCAGGTGTACCCAGGGAACTTGCTGAGCACCAACTCAAGTTAATTCCTGGATCAAAACCCGTCAAACAAGGACTCCGTCGATTTGACGGAAGAAGACGGAAGGCTATTGGCAAGGAAATTATCCGGCTTTTAGCAGCGGATTTCATCAAGGAAGTAATCCATGCTGACTGGTCCGCAAATCCGGTATTAGTACCGAAGAAAGACACTACTGCTCTTAGAATGTGTATAGATTACACAGGCTTGAACAAATTGTGTCCGAAAGATAGGTTTGCATTACCGCGAATCGATCAAATAATAGATGCCACCGCAGGCTCTGAGCTTTTGTGCTTTTTGGATGCATACTCCGGGTACCACCAAATACGCATGAAAAAGTAAGATCAAATTAAGACTTCTTTCATAACCACATACGGGACGTATTATTACGTAATCATGCCGTTTGGCCTGAAGAACGCAGGTGCAACCTACCAGCGTTGCATGCAACGTTGTTTGCATAGTCAGATTGGAAAAAATGTCCCATGTTTATGTGGACGATATTGCTGTCGTAACCAAGGAAAAAATACACTCCTTGAGGATTTGTGAGAAACTTTCGAAAACTTACGCACCTACAAGATGAAGTTGAATCCATCTAAGTGCGTATTCGGGGTTCCCTCAGGAAAACTTCTGGGTTTCATCGTTTCTCACAGAGGAATAGAAGTTAACCCGGAAAAGATCAAGGCAATCTTGAACATCACAAAACCTACCTGCGTCAAAGATGTCCAAAAATTGACGGGTTCCGCAGCTGCCGTTAGCAGATTTATTAGTCGGCTGGGGGCTAAAACCCTAACACTATACAAGTTGTTGAAGAAATCCGACAAAGTCAAGTGGATAGCAAAGCTTTGGAATACATAGCAGTTATGTCTCTTCTATACTTAGTTCAATATCTATGTAAACATCTTTTGAGATCATGAAATAAAGTTGTTGGATTTTTGGTATCCATGTTTTACAAGTTTATTATAGTAAAAGCATGTTTCCACCTTCTCTATTTCCAATGATCTTACAAAATACTCAATGTTAACCCGAATTGTGCCCGCGTACTCGGCGTTAAGAAACTGAATGTTTTTTCAGCCTGCTAACGGCTAAAGGAAACTTGAATTGCCTGCGTGCCCAAGTTTCGGTCAAAAAATTCCTTGTTTCTCTAAGCATTATCTGATTGCGTATGTGTTGGGTTACTGGAGCTAGTTAGTAAAAATGCCTTTAGCATGGTCCATGTTTCCGAGTTTAAACTGATTGGTTACACCCAGTTACTCGGCATGACGATTCATATTGCTATTTGAGCCATTTCAAACACTAAGGACAGTTAAACATATATGCCAGAGAACTTAGAAGATAAAGGAATAGTAACATCCGAAAAACCTTGCAAAAAATTTCATAATTAAAAACTGCAAAAGGCGGAATTTTTCATTCATACAAATAGAAGCATTACATTTTGGATTACATTGAAAGAACAGTAATGCTCCTATTGTCTATTTTTGCTATCCAGGTCAAAGGTAGCCCTTCAAGCATCTGATTCCTCCTCGCTGCTGTCGTTCTCGGGGATTGGAGGGATCTCCTCTTCTGGATAATTGACGGAAATATTTACCATGGAGGCAATTTGGGTGGCGTGGCCTTTGATTTCATCAAAGATGGTATTTCGCTGAGTATCCGTGTATCCTTGAGGGACACCGGACGCCACGCGCCAAGATTTAGCATCGGGGTAGTGCATGCGCATAAGGCCGAGTGCCATGCGCGCACCACCCCGTGCAGCGGAACGCAGGATAGAATCCCTGGATTCCGCCACCTCCATGATAGCTCCCGGAAGTTTTTCAACCTCCCAGAACTCCCCAGTCCTTGCGGGAAGGAACTTGTTCACCAGCTGCATTCCAGCAGCACGGATAGAAGTCCACATCTTCCCAAAGGCCTGGATCCCTTCAAGCCGGGTACCATCTGGGGTATCTCCTGTTTTTTCCGACAAAACAATCAAAAGTGTTAGGTGAAAAACAGAGAAGAAAACAAGATATGGAAAAATAAAAAAGGTAACAGAAAATTACCGATAAGCTTGTCGATCTCAGAGATTTCCTCCAGGCGAAGATTCAGAGCTTTTCTAAATCCTAAATGGTGGATTTATCTTTCTCCGCCTGCTCAGAAGCCTTGGAGTTGGCAACTCCAAGGGCCAAGTTGCTGGCCTCCAGATCCTTTTGAGCCTTCACAAGATGCTTGTGAAGCTCCAAATTCTCCTTTCGGAGATTCTCGGCATTGCCGGCATCTTCAGCTATTTGCTTGGCCTTAGCCAAAGCAGCTGGAAAGCAAAGAAAATTCCGAGTTTAGAAAATTTCCGGAATAAGTACTTAGACAAAAAATTGAATCGCAAACCTCAGAGGAAAAATGTTTACCTGCTGTTTCCGACAAAGCGAGCTGAGACGATGCCAGTTCCGTCTCTCTCTCCTCAAGAATAGAAAGAAGATTTCTAACCTCTTTATTCTTGATGGAGAGTTTGTTGAAAACTTCCATGTTAATGGCTTCGGCGGTTTGCTGGAACATAGCAAGGAAAAGAATGGTTACAAAAAGCATCAAAGCAAAACAGGCATGCAGTTTTGTTTAATGCTTGGGGGCTAGAGTTACATACCTGGCTCATTCGTTGCAAACTCGCCAAGTTTTCCTTGAACTCCTTTGCGTATTCCGCAAAAGCGGTTCCGGCCGCGCTTAGGCCGTCATTGATAGTCTTGAAGTCCTTGTCAAAGGTGGGAATTTCTTCTTCGAAAGTCCGAGGAAATTTTCCCACCTCTGGAGCCGCCCTTTCCCTCGTGTCCGACACAACGGGCTGGCTGGGCTCTAACGGCTTGGTCGTGGGGGCTGCAGCGTGCTCTTCCGCCATCGTGGACGGTGTGTCCGGGGCGACGGCGGGAGAAGGTTGACTGCCTCGGCTGGAAACAACTTTGTGTTTCTTGAGCTTCTTCGGCTTTAGGTTGGAGGGAGGCAGGCTAAAAAACAAAAAACCCGGAAAAGTTAAAACACGGAAGATGGATGAAAAGTTCCCATGAAAGAAAAAGAACCCAGATGAAAGAACCTGGAAGTGGCGACGGGGATTCCGTTAAGGTCGATAATTTCCTCAGAGGAAGTAATCTTCTTGCGCTTGCGTCCACCTGTAGCAGCGGTGCGCAGCGCGTCCAGCTCAGCCTCGGAGGCCAATTCCGAATCTGGAAGATCCGCGAACTGTCAGACAAACAAATCGGAATCAGAAGCTAGAAAATCCGAGAAAAAATGAAACTATACCCAAATGACTGAAAAATTACCTTGGGAACCGGATTGTCGGCCGTATACATTGGCCGACTCGCTTCGTATTGGTCGCGTGATGCGACCAACTGGTTGATGCGCCGTCGAAGCTCCTTTGGGCCAATCTTTGGTGGTTGTTCGCATTGGATCCTTGACTCCCGTGTATTCGCACAGGAGACGACCACCGTGGTTGGCCAATGGCTGAATTCGTCTATTCAGCCAGCATAAGACCGTGTCCATGCCGGTCAAGGTGGAGTGGAGGAGGTGAGCTTGGCGATGCGCCGCTTGATCCTTAGAAGATCAGGCGGCAGAACCTGGACGGCTTCTGTTCCCCAATTATCTTGGGGAATGGCAGCATTCTTGGAGAAAGGTGGAACCCCGATGGCCTTTTTTGGAAAAGGCACATCGGGATGGTAGAAGAAAGAACCCCCAAAATTTGACGGATTCTGATGTCTTGATCTTGGGGAACCAATCTTCCCTAAACCTCCGAAGAGTAAAGGAGATGGTCCCGCAAGTCGGGAGTGCGCCCTCCGAGGAGTTCCGCTTAACCCCGAAACAATACATCCAGAAATCTAACCTAGGCTCTAAACCTAAGTAACCCTCGAATAGGGCCTGGAACCCGGCCATATAAAGAATGGAGTTGGGTGGCAGGTTTATGGGTTGGATGTTGTAGTGGGAAAGGACTTGGAGGAAAAAAGCGGAAGGGGGGAGCCCCATACCTCTCAGAAGGTGGGAAGAAAGGAGAACCCTTTCGCCGTCTCTTGGCGTTGGCTCGTTCTCGTCTTCAGGGAGCCGCCATTTCCCTTGGAGGATCAGGCCCTCTTTCTCCATGTTTGGAAGAAGAGCCGGAGGAATGCTGCAGGCAATCCAGTTGCCTGCAGATTCCGCCTCTTCATCTGCTGGTGGCGGAGGCGGTGGCTGCTTCTGTGGCGGCGAGCTCGTCACCGACGAGCTGGATCTTTTCCTCCGCTGTTTCAGGACCGAACGGCGGGAAGCGGCGGAGCTCGCGCCCGCAAAGTCCGCGGCGGCGGATAGGTTTTCTCCGCCCGCCGCGGAGGCCGCGGTTTTCTCCGGCTCGTCGCCGGCGTGCTTGGGTGACCCAACTTGTGGATCTAGGTCGCTGATGAGGTCGTTGATGGCGGCGCGAGTAGGCGAGGACGGTGAGCTTGCCATTTCCTGGGCGGCGCGGTTCGTTTCGGGTGTGCTTGGAGGTGAGGAGCGCTCGGGACAGTGCGTCGCTTGAGAGCTCGTGCGCGTCAATGGCGAGTGCGGTGAGAGTGCGGAAGGTTTTCGTTGAGGACGAGGATGGCTATTTATAGCTAGAAATCCGTCAAGATATGTGCCAACGGCTATTTTGACCGTTGGATGTTTGCCGCGTGTCACTCGCCGGAAAATCCGGGAAATGAAACGACAGGGTAATGATGGTTATCTCCTCGTTTCCCGCGAGAATCTGTCAGAGATATGTTTCTGGGTTTTCCGAGTAAAACCCAAACGTCACTTACGTCAGCATGGTTCAGTGCTGACGTAAGAAGTTCCTTCTCTGCGAAGGATCGTGAGAGAAAAGCCGATTTTCAGGATTCCGAGTTTCATGTCACCATCTTTTTCAAAAGAAGAATAAGAAGAATCAAGACTGCTGAATCAATATTTCTCGGACAAAGTATATTTGGCGAAAGACGGAGAATCAGAGTTTTGATCCTTCTTGGGGGCTACTGTCGGATATATACCAAATAGGGGTATAGAAGATGGTAGACAAAGTGCCGGATTACCAGGGTGGCCTAAGTGGTAGTGGGCTTAGGTCCATTAGGCGGCCCAGTAATCCGACGCACAGAAGCCGGATTCTAGAAGAACCCGGATCACGGCCCATGTGATCTGGCTTGGAGGAGAAGACGGATTCCTTGCTTTCCAAGTTACAAGTTACCGTAGTCTTCTAGGTTTCCTATTCTGTAAGCCCTAATCCGGCTATTATATAAAGCCGGACGGGAGATAGATAGATAACGAAGGAATAACAGAGAAGCTCTATGCCAACTCGCCGAGAAGTTCATCCTCGTCGAGTAGCTTAGATCTAAAACCCTCACATTGTAATCATGTTTACGGGCTTTAGTCCCAATTAGTGAGAAGTGCAGGAGTAGGCACGTCGTACTGTTGCGACGTACCGAACCTGGGTAAAATCCTGTGTTCTGTGTTACTACGCTATCCCGTTACCCCACGTCTCTACCGTAGTCTCATGGCACCCCCGTCTATGAAAACTACTAGGATGTCTCGACAACGGCGGTGGATGAATTTTCGACCAGAAGTGACTCAAGATACGAAGAAACCCTAAGCCATGTACCGACCTATCCGATACAAAACCATCGGTGTCCTTACGAGAAAGCTGACCCACTAAAGGCCCTTTTCCCTTGTTACTTTCGGGCCTACGAAAGCCCGTTATATTATTCGAGGTCGAATTCAAATTAATCGACCCCTCAGCGACAGATCTCCGACGAACTTCCGATGCAATGGGATGTCGTCGCCGGCGGACAGTGGTCCACTCCTCAGCATCAAACGAATCCTCCACAAAGAAGGATGCTTGCATTATTGGAATTTTAGGGACTCGAAACTTCTTTGGAGTGCGACTGACATCGACGATCAATTACCGACGCGCCGCGGTCCTCGCCTGCCGCCTCTCCATCCTCCGCAGTTTCTTGCCGATAGCTAGATCTCGAGACGGATCCTCCTTAGGTGTCCTGCACTCCAACAAATAACGGGAAGCCAAATCATTAGCATGATCCGAACTTACCTCCTCATCCGATTCCAACTCATCATCAGGTAGGCACCAAAACCGATTCCCATGCGGAAACTCCGGCGAGGTACGAACAGCGGGCGCCGAGACGCGAGAAACTTCCTGACGGAGGCCGGGAGCAAGGTCCCCCACCGGAGTAGAAGAATCCTCCGGCGCAACCCTCCCATCGGTCGTCCCCCGAGTCGCCCCTCCAGTCATATTACCTGTGTGGAGCATACACCATAGGTTTTGTCAAAGACTAATATTGAAAATCTTGTGTGGGCCTTATTTATAAAAAGGGAGCAAGTAGCAACTTGGCTTTTGAATATAATGCATTGCACCATATGACTTTGTTCGAAATTTAAATGTGTTGAATGTTCCTTTATTTAGATGTTTTATTTAGAGCGGGAGTAGCGGAGCAGGGTAGACGAGGAAGACAAGACATGTTTCTCTGGCAAGGTTGGAGTTAGAAAAAGGGACATTCGTAAAATGAAATGACATATCGATATATTTTACTGACAATTGTTTATTTTTTCCGTAGCAACGCACGGGCATTCAACTAGTACAGAACAACACTAGAGTTTACAGTACACACGTGGTAAGTACGCAGTCATATATACGGAGTATTGAAGGCGAGGGAGGTGGTTGCTTTGTCTTGTTTGACACGACTAACGTGTGCATTTTGACACACGTTCACACACACACACGTAAACGTAGTGTACTGTTGTTATTTTTTTTTGTTGCAGACTGTATGGAAGAGGGACTTGAGGAGGAGTCCATGTACTTTGATAGCAACGCCTTCATCATCACGGCGGATGACGATGACGAGTTGGACAATATTGAGGACGTAGTATATCAAGTGATGTGCTTAATTTGTTTCAGCCAACTGGGTGTGGTATTCGCTTCATGCAAGATGGATTCTTGAGTAGTAGTAGTAGTAGCAGCAGCAGCAGCAGCAGCAGCAGCAACAGCAGAAGAAGCTAGTTTGTTTAATCTTCTTCGCCCTAAGGAGCAGTTAGTTTGCGGAACGTACGTGGAAGTGTCTGACTTTCCCCACGCCTTTGAGAGTCGAGAAGAGCGGTCGCGTTGACCCGGGCTGGAACCGAGCCTTCCTCGCCGGCGCTGCTGGAGGGAGATGGCGAGGGGATAGCGCCGGCGGTAGATTAGGTTTAGGGTAGCTGTTTCTTCTGTTGTGGCCCTATGTGGCGTTGTGGAGTGCTACCTTGGCCGTCGGCGGCCATGGCCAAGGTCTCCCGCACCTTGCTCTTTGGGATGCAGAGTCGGAGTGGCGTCCGGCGTTGCTACTGGAGGGTGAAGGCGTGGTCTTCTCCAAGAATAAGGCTCGTCGCGGCAGTTATACTGGCGATGTTGTGGGATCTTCGCCGGAGTGGTGGAGCGCTGCTTCTTCCTCTGCTTCATGGAGGAGAAAGGGGAAGCTGCGTGTCGGCCGCTGCCCAATAAATCCTGCCCTCCAGATCAGTCTGCATCGACACCATCTCCGCTCGCCGTCCCTGGTCCGTGGCAGGTACCAAGGGATTCATGGTGAGTCGTTATCCTCGCCTCGATGCATGCAGATCTTCACCGATTCCGTTCTGTTGGAGCCTTCTCTTCCTACCTTCTCTGCGAGTGCCATGGTGGTGATCAAGATTGGTGAGAAGAGGCGGATCTTGGAGGATTGGAAGAGGTTTCGGAGTATCAGAACCTTGAATTGGAGCAAATCATCAGAGAACAAGATTGTTCTGCTGACATCCAAGGCCAAGAAGATGCCTGCTATGCCGTTGATGAATTCCGGCAAGAAATCAACCTCCCATGGGAGGCCCTTGAAGTTTCGTGCTGCTGTGTTTATCACCAGGGCTGAGGCAAGTGGTTCTGTCCCCGCCGAGGTCCATGGTTGCAGAGCACGGCTTCCTTGTTGGGAATATGCCTAGAGGCAATCATGTATGATGTAATTCCCATTGTATTCATAAAGTTATTAAGTTGTCCTTGTTTTGAACATCTGATACATGTCATTGAATATGTGATTCGATTGTGGAACCATGTATTCATGTTGTTCATACTAGATTGTCCTTGGTCATTTAGGTTGTGCTGGACACACACCCTAGACTAATGTAAGTGTTGGCTGATGACACAGTTCCACTTGTCATGGGCATGGTGATGCCATTCCAACGTTCACGGACTTGGCTAAAGAGTTTAGCAAGTCGGACTGACCCACATTGAGATGCAACGATCAAGTCGTCATTTGCACGTCTCAATCAGTGTAATCCTTAGACCTGAGGTTGTCGCACAATCCGAGTTGTGGATCACCGACTTAGGTTCTGTCAAACGTTGTTCTGTGACAAGGCAACTATAAAGGCAGAGTTCGGGTCGAATGAGAAGAAAGCTGCGTGATGTGGATAATCAAGATGAGATTTTGCCCCTCCGAATGGAGAGATATTCTCTGGGCCCTCTCGAGTGATATGATTCAGTAAGCATGGCCATGCGCAACTCAGTTAAGTGTTAACTGTGTCTGTTGGCTAAGAGTTAGTCAGGTGAATCACATATCACGGATCGAGAAGAGAGTTGAGCTATTTAAGGGATGACGATAAATCGCCTATAGCTCGACAAGGTATATCGTGAGGCAAAAGGGACTAAGATGAATATCACATTGAAAGGTATGTCGTCATGACTCAATGGTACTTGGGAGTCGGCACGTTCTGCTAGGAGCCGCTACCGATTGATCGATTGGGAGTTGGACTCCAATCGTGTCCAAGTCGCCATGAGCCTGCAGGGTCACACACTTAAGAGCGGGAGCAAGTATTGGTTGGGTTGGACCCGAACCGGAAATGGACTGAGTTAGTGAGTCGGACTCACAGAGGGAATGGGCCACAAGTGTTGTGCAGCCCATTACCATACGCTATATAAAGAGGGGCGCAGGTTGCCCAGCGGGCACGTTAGTCCACTCTCCCATGCGTTGGGAACCCTAGCCCCACTCAGTCCAGCCGCCGCACCGGACCTAGCAGTCCGCCGTCGGAGCTCCTCCTCGTATGTGTGGATACCGGCAGAGGTGCTGTACGTTCAGCACTTCGACGTTCGAGGGATTGGATCGGCCGGACCGGATCGTGGGACTGCACTGCCCCGACCAGACGCGCTACATCGATAATCCGCACCTGCGCGTCTAGTGGTAATACTCGTGGCCTTCTACCTCGGCTAGATCTTGGAAGCATCGCGTAGGAAAGGTTTTTGTTTATCTCTACGCGTTCCAACATTCCTCTGCTCCGCGCTGGAGAAGAAGGGGGACCTGATCGAGTTTTTTATTTTTTTTCTAGGGTCGTCCTTATAAATGTCAAGGACCTATGTGTTATTCTCTCTTTTTATGAGGTCCTTGTAATTTTCTGGAACATCCAGCGTTGTAACTCTTGAAGGTTCGTGTCCCTTCGGGGACGCTCCAATGTTCAAAAAAAAAAAAAAAAAAAAAAAACGTGGAAGTGTCTGATATCAACTCCTGTTGTGTGGTACTACTTGCGATGCTACTATGGTGTTTTATTCAGTAGACTGGTGGCAGTCATCTTTCACGTATAGTTACTTCCTCCGATTCAAAGGTTTGTCCCAAGTCAAACTTTCTCTATATTTGACTAAAGTTATAGGAAAATGTGTCAACATTGAGAACGCTGAATCTATATATTACAAATTTTTGTTATATGATTATTATTAATGAATAAAACTAAAAGGATGTTTCAGATGTTGATATTTTTTCTATAAACTTGGCCAAACAAGTAGTTTGACTTGGGAAAAAACTAGAATATCGATTTTTTTTTAGCAGAGGAGTACTCAACAAATAAAAAGGGCTCCAAATTAGAATAATATCTTGGCACACAAACACATACATTAGCATGCTTAGGTGCATGCAGGGCTCAAGCGCTAACACACGGAGAGAAACACACACTGAACTACTGAAGGCCTTTATTACTACAAACTAAACACAACTGGCTTAGCGGCTATAGGCAGATAGTAGATAGATAATGTAGCTGGCAGAAGCTACGTCCGTACCACTCCGTAGGACAAGCAAGTCATCTACCCTGCAAAAGCAAATGAGAACCATCAATTAAAATCATCTACGATACAATGTATGTGTTTGCCATTTTTCAGTAAGCAATAACTTAGAGGCAGCTAGCTAGATTAACGTCCAAAGACCAGGAAGTGATATACACGTACTCCTGCTTGCCTTCTCCTTCCCCTTCCCCTTCTCCTTGTCTTGGACATCATCGTCAGTCTCTTCGCCGGAGTCATCGTAGTCCGGCTTTTCATCAGGACGTCTCGTCCTGGGTTTGTCTCTCCCGAAATTGCCGACCTCCTCAACGACCTCGCCTTCTACCACATCTTTGGTGATTTTCAGTGTGACGATCCCTGCAGGTAACGAACACACCGACCTCGTAAGTATGCACGTCGATTTGAAACTCATATGTACGAGCACTTCAATTGAATGCGCCTACACTTACATGTGTCGCTCCATTGAGTAGGTTGGAAATCTGCGAGCCGTTTCTCTTCCTCTGCGAGTACAAAGATTCATACATGCATGGAGATCATGTACGTACGCACTCAAGCAAGCAAGTAACCTAGATTCAAAAAATGTCAAAGCAGACACAAAATGTAAATGCACTCACCGGCCGTCAGCACACTCTGCTCTTTGCTCTTCCCGCCAGACGATGAACCGCCAGAACTATCCATCCTTGTGTTAAGTTTACTCTCAAAGACGACTAGCTACTTGGTTCTTCACACACACACACACGGAGATCGATCGAGCACGGTGCAAAGGCTTCCCCATCTCCACTTTATATATACTACAGTACTAGCTAGCTAGCTAGCAGGCCCGTGAACTGATCGATTGCTATCTATCGACATACATCATGTAAGATGCGCTGCAGCAAATGTGTCTGATCCGCGTACATGTGATATACGGTGGAGCAAACGCGTGGCTGATCCGCATACATCATACAATCTTCACAGAATGTAAAGCTGCAAGAGATGGGGCGCTCTCTTTGCTTCTCACGCTCCCGTTTGTTGGGTCAACCAGTTCTGCTGAGTTGTATTCTCGTGGATGGAGGCCATCTCTGATTTTTGCAGGTGTGGTGATTGGGACCACATTGAATCCAACAAGAAAATGCTCCACAACCCAACTCCTGGAGCAGCACTGGTATATAGGACTGTCTCCATTCAAAAATATAAGGCGTTTAAATTTTGTCAAAATTTAAACTTTTCTGCTAGGCATGGAAAAATATTTAAGAAAAATATCAACATCTGCAATATTGAGTAAATACATTATAATCTTATATTATATATATATATAGTGGATCGATTCATATTAGTTTGAGATTCCTGTTTTTTGTCTATAAACTTAGTTGGACAAAACATCAGCTTCCGAATAATTCGGAACGGTTGGAGTACTATGTATGAACCACACCGCACAACAGATCGGCTACAGAGTTAAGTCCATGACATGTTAAGAAAGAAGAAGTGAGCCTAGCTCACTTGGTTAGACAAGTGGTTATTTTGATGGCTTAAATGTTCACTCAATCGCCAATGTGAAGTCTGAAGTGGCCCGTGCATTGGGTTTTAATTGTTTGCTTATTAACGTGTAATGGTGTCGCCCAATATGTATTTATTCATTAGTGGAAAAAGGGCCTCCAGTCCCGGGTCCTAACTCGCTTTAGTCCCCGGATTTTCATACGGAACTGGAGGCCCCCCTTTAGTGTCGGATGCTCACGAACCGGTACTAAAGGGTCTCCACGTGGCTGCGTCCAGCGCTGCGGGCTGAGCACATTTAGTCTCGGGTGATAATAAAATCTGGGAATAAAGATTTTGTGATTTTTTCTTTTCATTTTGGGATTTAGGTTTTTCTTTAGTATCTATTATTTTTTAATTATAATCATTCTCATTTAGTCTCAAAAAACAAATTCTGTTTTACTCACAATTTTACCCGAAGATCAAACCATGTTAAATTACCCGAAAAGTTTTATGTTTGATCTTTGATTATAAAATGTTCACAAGTGGATTTTGGACAAAAAGGCATTTATTATATTTAATAATTAAGGTAGTATTACTTAATTTACAACTAGTGATTCTAAATCAATAATTCTAAATAAGTTTCAAATGAGCTAAAAAAATTAATTTGGGACAGTAGGTATGAGAGTACACATATTTTACGACAAGGATATCACCATCTGGTTACTCATGGTGGAGACTCCTATCCTATCTGTGGACGACCTCCTCGTATCCACAAACTCGCTCCCCTCGTAGCACCAGCTCGCCTACCATGCTTTGATAGGTCACGTCCAAAACCTATAGAGTCGTCGCTGCAAAACTACTCGAGGTCGCCACCCACGAACTCCATGCGTCAGAGATGAAGAGGGTTCCGGGGTGGTTGCCTTGTAGCGTGGTGCAGTGCCTTAAGTGGGTCGACCATGTCACGAAGGAGCTCGGCGACCTCGACTTCCCGGAGGTTGTTTCTTTTCGTTGGTCACGCACGAATTGGTTGCTGCGCGCGTGATGGATTTGGCTGGCTACTCAGATCTATGATGCTAATTGTCGAATCCCTGACTCAACAAATCCCTTCGATGAACCTATCGGGTTTCGATTAGGAGAACCCATGAGCGCTGGTGGAATCGTCGGCTAGACAGGGGGCGAGATTTACCCAGGTTCGGGGCCCTCGTAGAGGTAAAACCCTTACTCCTGCCTCTTGTCGATCTGTATTGAAGATTAGATCGGTTACAAAGGTTGTGCTCGAATCGAGAGTAGGTCTCGAGTTCAAGGCTTTTGGTCGTGCGGTATTGCTTGGCCCTCTCTCGGGGGCTCTCCTGGCCTTATATAGGCGGCCAGGTCTCGAGTTCTACCCGGAAAGGACTCCAACCCTAGCTAGGTCGGTTACATGTTTTCTAACTTAACCCGCAAGTTTAGTGTGGGTGGACTTCACGTGGGCCTTCTGGAGTACTCCAAGGGCTCCTCTTCTTGGGCCTTCACCTTGGGCCTGAGAGGGGGTGTCCTTTGGTGCAGCCAAAATACTCCACAATTACAGGTATATTATGATTATATATAACATAACTATTTTTGCACTTAAAGAGGAAATTTTTTGAATATATATTTTCTTTTTCCCACACTGAATTATCAAGTACGCCATATGTGCATTCAGATTTATTTCCCTCGTCTACAAAACATACAAAATCCTAATGTACGTCCCTAGGTTGTTCGGAACCTAATACGAGATCGAGGTCATCATCCACAATGTTATAAATGTCATTCCAAGCTAGGAAATTCTCAGTGAGAATGTCCTTTCATAAAGCAATATTCCTTTGTCAATACCCAGCCAGAATTGTCTGATATTAGAAACAATTTCAGACTAATTGACTTCAGTCGTAATATTTAACATATTTTATTCATTATGCTATATATAATGTTTACATTCTGCAAATTCCTTGATTTTTTTATGATTTCAGGATCATATTTTATCTTCATTTTGAGGACACAAAAGACCGTCAAAATGAGTATGTGATGCCATGTAATTTTTTTCGCCCAACTTGTATATTATGACATTGCTCTGTCTATACTCATGGGAAAGAAATTCTCCTATTCGTATATTATGACATTCTTTGTTGTGATTTCAGTTCTAGAGGGTTTGGTATTTCCTAGAGTAGAAAAGATTGGAGAAGTCCTAGAGCCCAACGATGATTGGACTTATGAAAGGATTACATCAGATCCAGGGAAGCATATGTTTCTACTTCCACGTTACTGCAGAGTTGAACTACCGTAATTATTCTGAAAACATCTTAGAGATTCGAGGGTACAAGTTTATTTTACTGTAATTTTGCTGCATTTTACTTTGTAAAGCCAACCAATGTCAAGCTTTAGTTCTGAATATAATGTGGATGGCAATGGACTTGTTTTGCCATCTGACACTCTACTACGTATCGGTAGTACATCTTCTTCCGTTTATATGTGTTTGTTCAATGACATGCTACACCGGGTGTATTACACTGGTGTATGTTTGCCTTATTTATAAACTAACAATAAAGTTTGGCCCTCTTTTGGGATGTAAATTGTGATGTTCTGGTGTTATAAATTGGTGACTTGGATGCAACGTCAGCTCTTGTAATGGTAAAACAGAGATGAAAACAATAATCCACATGTTGCCGATGCCAAAGTAAAGCTATGACTCCTTCATAGATTCTTGCAAGTCTGGTTGACCCGACGCCTTCATTGTGGGCACAGATGATAGGAGTCAGATCTTGAATCAGTTTGAGCTTGAACAAGTTCGGTGCCATTAGCTGCGATGACGTTAGGAGTCGGATATATATTTACTTTCGGGATAGGCCATTATGGATTAAGTTTACTCTAAGGGTTGTATTTGTCAAAAAAATACGAAAAATACACGATTGCAAAAAAAAATTATGGAAAATGCACACTTACGACACATGTTAGGTTTTGAAATGGTAGTTTCTTCTTTCTTGCCAATTTCAATGACGACTCAACATACCAGGGAGCTACTCAATGTGCTGTACTTTCTTGGTTCCTATGTGGAATTGATGTGTGTACAATTTTCTTGTCCGATATGTGTAGAACAGTTCCAAAATATTCAACAAATAAAACGCATACAACATGTTTTCAACATCAGACAAGAATCAAATGGAAAATCTCGGATGTATAACTGTTCTCATCCTTATTAACGTAAGTGTTTTTCAAGATTTATCTTTGACCGTAATTTTGAGAACCAATAAGTGGATTATATTGTACTATGTGTTAGATTGATATTGAAAAACCTTTTAAAAAATATCATTTTATGTCAAATAGTTTCCATACGCTTACTAATTTTTTGTCAAAGACTTTTTTTTATATAGAAATGGGGTAAGACCCCGGCCTCTGCATCGAGAGATGCACACAGCCTTTATTAAATATTAAAATCCAGAGTGACGTACTGAGTTACAACCGTTTAAACCTTACAAGCACGAAAGCTCTCCCTCAAACTTACAGCCAAACAAATATAAACTACGAAAGCCTATTAGTAGGCTGCCAAGTATGCCGGGAAAAAAAATCATGTGCCACCATAAGGAGACGAGTGCAGCCATCCACCATAAGCTTCCTCTGATCTGAAGGAAGCAGGAAAGCCCATAGCTGGATCCAATGCGCTGCCGAGGAAATAACCTGTAATACATAAAAATGATTCTTCCTGTTAAAAACCACATTATTTCTACATAACCATATAGCCCAACAAATGGCCGATACACCAATTCTAATCCTATTCTTTGTCTTAACATCGATCCCATTAAGCCAATTCCCAAACATATTCGTCAAGTTGGAGGGGGGAGGAATATTATACGTACAAAACACCACACGCCAAACCAGCTGAGCAAAAGGACATAAAATAAATAAGTGATCTGCAGTCTCCTCATTCCCACAAAAGGAACAATGCGTGTCACCCTTCCAACCCTTTTTAGCTAACTTATCTCTAGTAAGCAATACTTTTTTATCTAGAAACCACATGAAAATTTTAATCTTTAGCGGGATTTTTAATTTCCATAAATAGGTCTTGAGAAAAATTGTATGCCCATTTATTAAGTCCTCATACATCGACTTCACTGAAAACATACCACTCTGAGTCAAGTTCCAATGAAAACTATCCATATCAGTTCAACGAGATATCCATCAATCGTAAGCATAAATGGGACCACATATCCCAAGTAACTCCTACCAGAGTCCTACGAAAGGATATATTAATCGGAGGTGCATTCTGAAACACATCCGCAACCGACACATTCTTGGACTGGACAATATGGTAAAGGAGAGGATATTGATACGAGAGAGGGGTTGGACCTAACCAAGTGTCCTCCCAGAATCTAGTTATTTCCCCATTTCCAATTTTAAAAGACCCTCTACTAAAGACGTCCTTCTTAACTTTCATTAGTCCTTTCCAAAATGGAGAATCTGTTGGTTGTGCTTCAACATGAGCTAAAGATTTGCTATGTAAGTATTTGTTAACCAACAGTTCCTGCCAGACACCCTCTTCCTTTAGTATCTTGAACAACCATTTTGCTAACAAACACTTATTTTTTAACTCTAGCACTTCCACACCCAAACCTCCATGGTCTTTCGGTCTACAAATAATATTCCACTTTGTTAATCTATACTTCCTCTTATTCTCATCACTCTGCGAGAAAAAACGTGATCTATAAAAATCCAATCTCTTACGAACGCCAATAGAGATCTCAAAAAGGAGAGCATAAACATGGGTAAACTTGTTAACACAGAATTAACAAGAATCAATCTATCCCCATACGATAATAATTTCCCTTTCCAGCACCCAAGTTTGTCTTCAAAACGACTTTCTACTGGGTACCACTCAGAGTTCATTAGTTTTCTGTGATGAATAGGAATGCCCAAATATTTGAAAGGTAGACAACCATATTCACAACCAAAAATTTGTTTATACTGGTTCTCAACTTCCTTAGCCTTTCCAAAACAGAAAATTTCACTCTTATGAAAGTTAATCTTGAGTCCCGATAATTGCTCAAAGATACACAAGATTAATTTTAAATTTAGAGCCTGTTCCAAATCATGCTCTAAAAAAAGAACTGTATCATCGACATATTGAAGGATAGACAAACCTCCTTCAACTAAATTAGGAATTAGACCACCTATTTGTCCATTTTCCTTGGCCCTATTAATCAAAATGGCTAACATATCTGCAACAATGTTGAAGAGAATAGGAGACAAAGGGTCACCTTGTCTGAGACCCTTTTTCGTTTGGAAATAATGCCCTATATCATTATTCACCCGAGTGCCTACACTACCTCCCTGAACAATTTGTAAGATCATGTCACACCACTCTTGCGCAAAACCTTTCATACGCAAAGCTTTGATTAAAAAAGGCCATTTTACCTTATCATATGCTTTTTCAAAATCAATTTTAAAAATAACTCCATCTAACTTCTTCCTCTTATGCTCATGAATAGTTTCATGTAGGACTACCACTCCTTCCAAAATATTCCTCCCTGGCATAAAAGCCGACTGAGATGGTCTAACCACCTTATTCACAATTTGGGTAATACGATTATTACCCACTTTAGTGAAAATTTTGAAACTGACATTAAGAAGACATATGGGCCTATACTGCTGAATTTGAACCACATTTTCCTTCTTTGGAAGCAAAGTAATAACCCCAAAATTCAGTTTGAACAACTGAAGATTACCTTGCTTAAAATCTAGAAACATGGCCATCAAATCAGACTTAATAACCTCCCAAAACAATTTGTAAAACTCAGCAGGAAAACCATCGGGGCCCGGAGCCTTATTAGGTTCCATTTGCGATATTGCCTCATAAACTTCTTCCACTAAGAAATCAGCAGTGAGAATACCGTTTTCCTCTCGAGTTAATTGCGGTATGTCATTGATATGGTTTTCCACTAAGGAAATATTATTTGGATCCGAAGGTCCAAATAATTTTTTGTAATATTCAGTAATGTAAGTTTTCAAGTCTTCATCCCCAACAATAGTTCCCTCTTCCTGCTCAAGCTGGAAGATCAATTTCCTACGGTGTTTTCCATTGGCAATTAGATGAAAATACTTCCTATTATCTCCCCCCTCCTGAATATGCTTGACTTTAGCACGTTGAGCCCACTTTGTTTCCTCATCTCTACGAAGGCAACAAAGACGATCATTGGCCTCACGAAGAGTATCCCTCTCCATCGAAGATAAGTGGACACTCTTGAAAGTGCAAACGCGCTTAAATCACCTTGTTTTGGTGTTTGTTAACAACACATGTACTCTAATGAGTGTTGATGTATTTCAGGGGTTTACTTCAACTTATTTATCGATGGTGGTGCTGTGGTACAAAAAGGAGCTAGATATCCAAGTCTGTTCACTGGAGTTTTCTTCAGGCCGGAGTCTCCGGTCCACCAGACCGGAGTCTCCGGTGTGGAGATTTCTCCCTGGATTATTCTGCTGGACTTGTGGTGTCGCGTACTGTACCCACACCGGAGAGTGTCCGGAGACTATCCGGAGTCTCCGGTGTGGATTTTGCTCCAAGAATTTCGCTAAGGAACTTTGGTGTCGCGTACTGTACCCACATCGGAGAGTGTCCGGAGACTGTCCGGAGTCTCCGGTGTGGATTCTTCAAGAATTTCGCTAAGGACTTGGTGGTGTCGCGCACTGTACCCACACCGGAGACTTGCCGGATACTTACCGGAGTCTCCGGTGTGAGTACATTTTTCCTATAACCGCAAGACCACAGACTCCCTCTGTGCCCATTCGAAGCGCCAAGACCGGAGTCTCCGGTCCGCCAGACCGGAGTCTCCGGAGTGGATTTTCTCTGATGATTTGGGACACCGGAAACTGTCCGGAGTCTCCGGCCCAGACCGGAGTCTCCGGTCTTTACACCGGAGTCTCCGGTGTGATTTCGACAGAAATGCTCCAACGGCTCTTTGCATTGATGAGGGGTATAAATACCCCCTCCCCTCCACCTACCTCCAGCCAAGCTCGACCAGACTTAAAGACACCATTGTTGGAGCTCAACCACCTTGCTAGATCTCCCAATCCAACCACCCAAAAGCCTAGATCTTTGGAGGATTGAAGGAGAAGGCCCCGATCTACGTCTTCACCAACCGGATTTCATTTCCCCTCTCCTTTGCTTGAGGAATCTTGGCCTAGGGTTTCCTCATGTGGAGAACCTAGGCTTCTTGCTACTCTTGGTGATTTGTGAGTGTTGGGAGACCCCAATTAAGTTGTGGGTGTGTGCCCCAAACTTGTTTGTAAAGGATTTGATCCCCGCCTCAAAGGGGTTCTATAGTGGAAGGTGAACTAGGCCTTTGTGGCGGAGTTCATCGGAGAATAGGGTGAGGCCTTCGTGGCGTTGAGTAGGCCTTCGTTGCGAGCTCACACCCCTCCAACGAGACGTACTCCCTTAACAAGGAGGAACTCGGGAATACATCGTGTCTCCGTGTGCTTCCATCGGTTATCTCGTTCCTCCCTATTTACTTACTAGTACTTGTTACATTTATTGTTGTACTAGTTGTATTAAGTGTTGTTCTAGTTGCCTTAATTGCTTGCCTTGTCATATAGGTAAATTCACCCCTAGTTGCATAATCTAGAGAATTACCTTCTTGTCAAGCCTAAATCTTAAGAAAAATTAAAATTGGTCGTAGCACCTATTCACCCCCCCTCTAGGTGCCTATACTTTACTTTCAATTGGTATCAGAGCCTCGGCTCTTCTATCGGGCTTAACCGCCTAAGAGTTTAAGTATGGGTGATGAGGATGACGCTCCGTCCGAAGGAAATGTGTCCATGAATGATCTCAATGCTTTGAGAGAATCATTGACCTCATCCATAGACACTAAATTTGAGGAGTTGCGTCTACTCATGACAACACTCCTCAAAGCCAAGGAACCGGAGGTGGTCGACTCATCCCCTCCGGAAACGGAGGGTGCCAAGAAAGGGGTTGATGGTGAACCACTTAAAACTGCTTCCGCCGAACAATCCGCTAAGAAGGGTGCGAGTGGAAAGGAAGGATATCATGCCGTTGAAGGCCAATATTCTCCCGATCCTCCCATCCCTTTTCCTCATATAATTCCTAGGGGAGATCCACCTAAAATTGATGCATATTCTTTTCGTGAATGGCAATACTACATGGAGACTCACTTGAACTCTTCTTGTATAGATCTTTGGAGAATCACTCGTGATGGATACAAGCCATATGATCCCAAGAATCTCACAAGAAGAGAGGTTGTAGATTGCCAACTCAATTACACCGCTTTATCCATCCTTCATCAAGCCGTGGGCCCCAATCACATGCCGCATCTTCAACACTTCTCCACCGCCAAAGAGACATGGGATGCACTTGTCCTCATGTTTGTTGGGAATGAAAGCATGCAAAGAAATCGCTATGACACCTTGACCAATGAGGCCGAAGGATTTTTCATGCGTGATGGAGAAGATCACGTTGACATGTATCGGAGGCTCAAATCTCTTGCCATCGCTTTCTCTAATGCGGGTGCGACACATATTGATGATGCTTGGATCAAGAGGAAGTTCATAATTGCCGTGATGCCTTTTGAGGGCACGGATATGAAGAGCATTCAAGGGAGACATGATTTCTCCACCATGACCTCTACTCAAGTCATGCAAGAATTGAGCTCCTACAAAGTGCAAACCAAGAATGCTCTTGACAATCGCCCCAGGGCCATTGGGATGCATCAAGGAGCTTCCGTTGCTTTGAAGGCCAAGGTGTTGGCAAGAGAAGTTGAGAATGATGAAGATGGTGAAGAAGCATTGCCTCCATTGAAGGAACAAGAATATGACCCCGTTCTAAAGGATCTAATAGCTCTCACCGTGCAAAAGTTTTGGAACAATCCCCCAAAAGGCAAGAAATTTGTTGAGGAGAAGACCAAGTCTCGTTATGGTAATGATGGGGCTCAAAAAGTGAGATCTTGCTTCAATTTCCAAGAAAAGTACCATTTCATTGCGGAGTGCCCCTATGAGAATAGAGAGAACCATAGCGGCAAGCTCATCCGCAAGGACAAGTCCAAGGTTGAATACAAGAAACCTCATTTCAAGAAGAAACCTTTCAACAAGAAGACCCCCACCAAGTTTGTGCTCTTGACTCAAGAGGAGTATGATTCCGGGAGTGATGAAGAAGAAGAAACCACAAGTGAAGTGGCCGCTCTAGCTATTGCTTCCACTCCATCTTCGTCATCTCTCTTTGAATCCCCCAATGAAAATCTTCCTCAACGCAATGCCAAGTGCTTCATGGCCAAGGCCACAGAGGTATCATCTTCTCCTAACTCTAAGACCCCTAGTGAACTAGAACATATTGCTAGTCTTAGAGAAGAAGAGGAAAGGGCCTCTTTGGACCGATTTATGTCTAACATGCAAGGGGAGACCAAGAAGTACTTTGAGAATCTCATGAGGCAATTGGGAGAGGCCCAAGAGGCCCTTGAGAAGAAAGGTGAGATTGAGAGAAGGGATGCGGATGAAATTGCATCCCTCTCAATGACTCTTGAAGAAGAGCATGATGGTAGAGTTTCTCTAGAGGATGAACTTGAAACTATTGAAACTACTCATAATGAACTTGTCTCTAAAATCATTAAGGAACGTGATCTTGCTATTGCTAAATATAAAAAGGCTAAAAAGGATAAAGTAGAGTTTGGGGTTGGTCATGGTAAACTAACCGAGGAGTTTGAAAAGCTAACCAATGCTCACAAAGCTTTGGAAAGCCAACACTCATCCCTCAAAGAGTTGCATGAACAACTTCAAACTCAACTTACTCAATCTAACCATCCTAGAACTTCTACTTCTTCTTGTGATCATGCAAATATTATTGAGGAAAATGCTAGGTTGAAGGATGAGCTAGCAAGGCTCAAGGGCAAAAGCACTCAAGTCGAAAAGGTGGTGCTCGCCACCCCACAAGTGGTTTCCCCAAGCTCTAATGTGGTCATTTCTAGACCACAATTGAGTGCTCCAAGGCAACAAGTGGGCAAGCAAGGTCTTGGCTATGTAGCCAAGAAAAGGAACAAGAAGAAGAAGAACAAGAAGAAGAACAAGCATGGTGCTTCGGGTGGTATTGTCATTAGGGACAATCCTACTCGTAGCACACCCGCACAAGCAAGCAATGGTGCCTCAAGTAGTAATGTCATGAGGGACAACACTACTCGTAACACCTCCGCGGGAACTAACAACCCACACCATTTCTTATATGTTGATTATTATGGTGTTGTGCAAGCTAAATATGTTGGTCCAATTGAGGGGTTTATTGACTACACTATATGGGTTCCAAAGACCCTTGTTACTAACATAAAGGGACCCAACTTGGGTCCTAACTCTAGTCAATGATCTCTTGCAGGACTATGCTTCCGGTGGGACTAAATGGATTCTTGATAGTGGATGCACTAATCATATGACCGGAAGCAAAGAACTTGTGACGGAGTTGCAACCAAATGACATCCAAGCAACCGTCACCTATGGGGACTCGTCCAAGTCTAAGGTATCCGGATTTGGCAAGGTTGTGGTGGCTCCCGATATCACTATCGTGAACGTCATGCTTGTCGAATCCCTTGGTTACAATTTACTTTCCGTCCGCTCTCTTAGTAAGATGGGTCTTTCCGTCTTCTTTGATGGTGATATTGTGGTCCTTTTGAGAAGCAAGACTCTTGACGTCGTTCACGTGGGACATGTTGAAAATGAGTTGTATGTGGTGGACTTTTCGAAGTCAACCAACACTCAAGCAATGTGTCTTTTCGGGAAGGCGGACTTGGGATGGTTATGGCATCGCCGCCTATCCCATGTCAACATGAGAACTTTGCAAAGTCTTCACAAAAGTGGCCTTATTGTTGGACTAAAAGAAAATGTTTCCTTTGCAAAGGATCGTGTTTGTAGGTCGTGTGTTGAAGGGAAGATGCATGACATTGTGCACAAGGCCAAGACTATTATTTCATCTAAGAGGATCTTGGAGCTTCTCCATGTTGATCTCTTTGGTGCCGTGCCCGAGGCAAGTCTTGGCGGCAAGAAGTATTGCTTGGTGATTGTCGATGATTACTCAAGATACACTTGGGTTTATTTCTTCAAGTGCAAGAGTGAGACCCAACAAACCATCATCGACTTCTCCAACGAAGTGCAACGTCAACACAATGCGCAAATCATGGCTATTAGGAGTGATAATGGATCGGAGTTCAAGAACTATACATTGAATGAATTTCTTAGTGAAGAAGGCATTCGCCACCAATACTCCGCCACTTACACTCCTCAACAAAATGGTGTTGCCGAAAGGAAGAATCGCACTCTCTTGGATATGGCAAGGACCATGTTGGCGGAGTACTCTTCTCCCCAATATTTATGGGCCGAGGCCATATCCACCGCATGCCACTCCTCCAACCGCCTCTACATCCGCAAAGGCGTGTGCAAGACCCCATATGAGATCCTCACCGGCAACAAGCCCAACGTATCCTACTTCCGTGTATTCGGTTGTAAGTGCTTTTATTTGATCAAGGGTATTAGGTTGTCGAAATTTCAATCCAAAACTATTGAGGGTATTTTTGTTGGTTACGGTGCCGAATCCCACACTTATAGAGTCTATGACAAAGCCTCACGGATTGTCATAGAATCTTGTAGTGTGGTTTTCGAGGAAAATGACGGCTCCCAAGTGGCGCAATTTCATGTTTCAAATGTAGATGTTGAAATGCCTCAAGAAGCCATAGGAAGGATGGGTGTGGGATTCTTCCGCCCCATCGAGGGACACCTTATGGCGACTCGAGAAGGACTATGCTCTACCCAAGTGGAGCCCTCCTCTACATTTGAAGATCAAGCCAAGGAGCCAACCACTACACCTAACCGAGAACATATTCAAGACCCTCCTCTCATTGATCAAGTGACTCCGCAAGTCGTACCCACTCCTCTCACTAATGCGAGTCAAGATCAAGGCCAAGATCAATCATCCTCTTCTTACTCTTCTCAAGTTGAAGCTAGTATTGAAGATATTGTTGATGACGATGTTGATGATCAAGGCCATGTTGGTCAAGATGGGGACCCGAATGATCAAGATGATCAAGTGATTCCTCCTCGCAATAATGAGGAGATCGAAGCCCGTCGCATCAAAAGGATAAGAAGAGCTTTGAAGCAAATTGATGCCCAAGATGACAAGGTCTTGGAGGATGTTCAAACTAGAAGGTACACTAGAAGGCAATTGGCTCATTTTTGTGAGCATCAAGCTCATATCTCTATGGTGGAGCCTAAGAAAGTGTATGAAGCTCTTGAGGACTCCGATTGGGTTGAAGCTATGCATGATGAGCTCAATAACTTTGAGCGCAACAAAGTTTGGAGATTGGTTGAGAAACCCAAGGATTGCCACAATGTTATTGGCACCAAGTGGATTTTCAAGAACAAGCAAGATGAGAATGGCATTGTCATTAGGAACAAGGCAAGATTGGTCGCTCAAGGTTACACCCAAGTTGAAGGCATTGACTTTGATGAAACCTACGCGCACGTGGCTCGCCTTGAGTCCATCCGTATCCTCCTTGCTTATGCATCCTCACATAATTTCAAATTGCAAAAAATGGATGTGAAAAGTGCTTTCTTGAATGGTCCACTAAAAGAGGAGGTATATGTCAAGCAACCTCCGGGTTCGAGAATCTCAACTTTCCCAACCACGTTTACAAACTTCACAAGGCTCTCTATGGTCTCAAACAAGCACACTCGTGCTTGGTATGAGCACCTTAGGGAGTTGTTAGATGATCGTGGTTTCGAAGTTGGGAAGATTGACCCCACTCTCTTCACCAAGAGAGTAAAGGGAGAGCTTTTCATATGCCAACTCTATGTGGACGATATCATCTTTGGCTCAACTAACCAAGCTTTCAATAATGAGTTCTCTAAGCTTATGACTGACAGGTTCGAGATGTCTATGATGGGTGAGCTTAAATTCTTCCTTGGCTTTGAGATCAAGCAATTGGCTCGTGGGACTTTCATTTCTCAAGCCAAGTATACCCAAGATATGATCAAGAGGTTTAACTTCCAAGATGCTAAGATCAAGACTTCTCCCATGCAAGTCAAGTGTCATCTCTCTCGTAATCCAAAAGGGAGTAAGGATGTGGACCAAAAGCTTTATCGTTCTATGATTGGTTCTTTGCTCTATCTTTGTGCATCTAGGCCCGATATCGTTTTGAGTGTAGGTGTGTGTGCAAGGTATCAAGCGGCTCCTAAGGATTGCCATCTAATGGCGGTTCATAGGATCTTTCGTTATTTGGTTCATACCTCAAGATTTGGTTTGTGGTACCCAAAGGGGGGCACAATTTTCTCTCAATGGATATACGGATTCCGATTGGGCGGGTGATCAAGATGATAGGAAGTCAACTTCCGGGGCTTGCCAATTTCTTGGTAGGTCCCTTGTAAGTTGGTCCTCGAAGAAACAAAATTGCATTTCACTCTCCACCGCCGAAGCCGAATATGTTGCCGCCGCAAGTGCATGCACTCAATTGCTATGGATGAGGCAAACTCTCAAGGAATATGGAGTTCATTTGGACAAAGTGCCTCTTCTATGTGACAATGAAAGTGCTATCAAGATTGCATACAATCCGGTGCAACACACAAGGACGAAGCACATTGAGATTCGCCACCACTTCATCCGTGATCATGTAGCGAGAGGAGACATTGCACTAAGTTATGTGCCCACCAAGGACAATCTTGCGGATATTTTCACGAAGCCACTTGATGATGCAAGATTCTTGTTCTTGAGGAATGAGCTAAATGTGATTGATTCAAGGAGCTTGACTTGATTATCTTACACACACCTCTATAGATGAAACGTTTTCGAGTCTAGGTGTAGGCATGGACATAGGGGGAGTGTTATCCTAACACATTGGGTTCTCCCTCCTCCCATTATGCCCAAAGCAAAAATTCATTGTGATCTCTCTTTTTCTAATGTTGAATTGTGAGCTTCAATGTTGAGTAATGGCAATGCCCCCAAGATATATCTTCGCGGTTGCATACCATGAACTCTTACATGGTGGCCTAGACCACCAACCTCTTCCGTGAAGAATTGGTTCTTATTTGCGAGCTTTTGGCATTTTTTTTGTTAAGGGATGTACTCACCATTTGATGTTCTTCGTTTCTTTCTCGTTGTTTTTGAGTACATTTTTCCCTCCTTGTGTTGCTTCTGTTTTTCCTGCCAAAATCTCATGTTTGTTGTTTTTGAGCATTACATGTTCTTTTGGGTAGTGTTTCTGGCGAAAGACCGGAGACTCCGGTGTACCATACCGGAGACTCCGGCCAGACCGGAGACTCCGGTGTTAACACCGGAGACTCCGGTGTGCTGCGGGTGCTATTTAAGCTGGGGGCTGAGGGAAGTTAGGGTTTCATTCCCCACTTCCCCCACGCCCCCCCAAAGCTCTCCTGCGCCGCCGCCACTGCCAGGAGCCGTCCCGGGCGATTTCCTCCGCCCAAAGTCGTCCCCCAACCTCCCCCTTGCCTCTCCCATCCGTGGGAGGGACAATGGCAGGCCAAGGAAGCAAGGGTACAACATCTCCCCACGTTTTTTCTCTGTTTTGCATCTAGATCTGAAAAACTAGGTGATTTCTTTGGGGATGTTGCACTTACTGTTGGTAGAACTTCCTCTGGCTAGTTTTTGTGTAAAGAATATGCTTAGATTCACCAGTAGTACCCCCTGTTAAGAACCCTGCACTTTGCTGTTTATCAGACCGGAAACTCCGGTGTCTCAGACCGGAGACTCCGGTGTCTCGGACCGGAGACTCCGGTGTGGTTCTTTCAGCTGCGTCTTCTGGTGCATCTGTAGTATTTCTGCACCTCGTTGGACATGTATGCTCATTTTTTTTTGTTTTCTCTGTTGTTGTTTCGTTTGTGTTGGCTTTCAGGAACAAAGCAGAAGGCCGTGGTCAAGCGTAGTTCTCGTCCTCACTCCCGCAACTATATGGTTATTGATGAAGCCACCGGTCTTTATGGTCAGAGGGTGCCTTTGAGAGTGAGAGGCGTCAGAAAAACAAGCACGAGCATAGAGTGAATGCTGAAATTGCAAAGAAGGCAAGATATGATTCTTTATCCTCAGTGGTATCCTTGAGCAAGAAGGAGTACAGGCCTATGAGGGGTCGTCCTTTCTTCGAGATGCCCCGCACTGCTCATACAGCCCACTATTGGAGGAGGGAGTCCGAGTTGATCATGGATGAGATCTATACTCGGTTCAGGCAGCCCGTGTGTCCACAGAAAGTCCTTGACTTAGAGGCACTTGGCAACTCTGAGTACTTTGAGGAGGCAGTCTGGATCACTAGGAAGCTGGGTCTCGAGCATCTTGTGGGCATTCAGCAGAACTACAACCCTCCTATTATTCAGCAGTTCTTTGCCACTGTCACTCTTGCTGAAGATGAGAAGGTCACTATGAAGTGGATGTCTGGGACAGTGGAGTGCGAGTCGTCCATGGAACGATTTGCTAAGCTTCTTGGTTACCCTTGGGGAGAAGGGAATGGTGAGCGTATGCACGTTCATGGAGTTGCTTATGATAAGAAGCGCATGGCTCCTATGTATGACAAGCTCTCCAGCTGCGGCACTGCCAAGAATCTGAAGAGGGTATACAACATTTGCCTTCGTCTCTTTCGCTGCAACATTGCTCCCAAGGTTGGGAATGTGGATGCTATTCGTGGTGGCCTAGTGAACCTCCTTTATCAGGCCTTCCAGTGTCACCTTGCTGGCCCTGATGGAGAGGGTTTTGAGATTGATGTGATGCACTTTATTAAGGAGGAGATTTACTGTGCTATGATCGAGATCAAGAAGGTGCCTGTCTATGCTCCATATGTGATGAGGCTCATTCTTGACCAGCTGCCTGGCTTAGCTCACGATACTGTGCACCCTGTTGGCTCTCTCCAGATTCTGACCGCCGCTCTCGTGACGATGACACTCCCATGGGGGATGTTGAGGCACCTTCTCGCTCTAGGAGGAAGAATGCCGATCCTCCCTCTCGCCGCTCTAGCAGGGAGGAGACTCAGGATGAGATGAAGAAGCTCACGTGGTTCCAGCGTAACATTCTATGCATGACTGTGGCTGTGCACAAGGAGAACCATGCTGCTTATAAGGAGCGACGCGAGCTGAAGAAGATGATCACCAAGCTGCATGACCATGCGGGCCTTGGTGCTACACCTCCTATGGGTACTCCTCCCACTAATCCACCCACCCCTCCCACCGCTTCTGTGACTATGTCCTATGAGGGGTGGAACATTGATCAGTTTCCGTGGGGTGACTTTGAGGATGTTACCTCGGCTCCTTCTACCTCGACTCACCATGCTAGGACCCCGGAGATTGAGGAAGACTTTGTTGATGATCAGCCTGAGGATGATCCAGAGGATGAGGACCTTGGTGACTTTGCCTCCGTGATGATGATGATGATGCTGGGAGTGGAGCTGATGATGATGATGGTGACACGGAACCAGGGGAGGATGATGATGAGGACTACGAGGATGAGGACTGAGCCTTAGGACCGCGTTGTTCTCTTCGCCCTTTTTTGGTGTCTCGATGCCAAAGGGGGAGAAGTAGCTTTGTGTCTTCTCCACTTTGCTTTATTTGCTTCGGAACACAAGTCGTTGAACTTGATTTGCCTCTTATGACTTGTGTTCCCACTATCTTAGTTGATTTCGATTTGCGTGTTTAGTGAACAATGATTGTTATTTGTGAGAGACCTTGTGGTGAAGCTATCTTTTATTTATCATTACTCATTATGCCTTATCCTTGTCTCTCTATTTGTTATTGTTCAAATGCTTGCTCTAGTAGGGCTTGGTTTGTGAAAAATAGGGGGAGCTCACTTTGTGAGTGCTCTATCTTTTACAAACTTAGCCTAGCTATGCTCTAAATTGCTAAAATACGTGTGTTGTCATCAAACACCAAAAAGGGGGAGATTGAAAGTGCAAACGCGCTTAAATCACCTTGTTTTGGTGTTTGTTAACAACACATGTACTCTAATGAGTGTTGATGTATTTCAGGGGTTTACTTCAACTTATTTATCGATGGTGGTGCTGTGGTACAAAAAGGAGCTAGATATCCAAGTCTGTTCACTGGAGTTTTCTTCAGGCCGGAGTCTCCGGTCCACCAGACCGGAGTCTCCGGTGTGGAGATTTCTCCCTGGATTATTCTGCTGGACTTGTGGTGTCGCGTACTGTACCCACACCGGAGAGTGTCCGGAGTCTCCGGTGTGGGATTTTTCTCCAAGAATTTCGCTAAGGAACTTTGGTGTCGCGTACTGTACCCACACCGGAGAGTGTCCGGAGACTGTCCGGAGTCTCCGGTGTGGGATATTCTTCAAGAATTTCGCTAAGGACTTGGTGGTGTCGCGCACTGTACCCACACCGGAGACTTGCCGGATACTTACCGGAGTATCCGGTGTGAGTACATTTTTCCTATAACCGCAAGACCACAGACTCCCTCTGTGCCCATTCGAAGCGCCAAGACCGGAGTCTCCGGTCCGCCAGACCGGAGTCTCCGGAGTGGATTTTCTCTGATGATTTGGGACACCGGAAACTGTCCGGAGTCTCCGGCCCAGACCGGAGTCTCCGGTCTTTACACCGGAGTCTCCGGTGTGATTTCGACAGAAATGCTCCAACGGCTCTTTGCATTGATGAGGTATAAATACCCCCTCCCCTCCACCTACCTCCAGCCAAGCTCGACCAGACTTAAAGACACCATTGTTGGAGCTCAACCACCTTGCTAGATCTCCCAATCCAACCACCCAAAAGCCTAGATCTTTGGAGGATTGAAGGAGAAGGCCCCGATCTACGTCTTCACCAACCGGATTTCATTTCCCCTCTCCTTTGCTTGAGGAATCTTGGCCTAGGGTTTCCTCATGTGGAGAACCTAGGCTTCTTGCTACTCTTGGTGATTTGTGAGTGTTGGGAGCCCCCAATTAAGTTGTGGGTGTGTGCCCCAAACTTGTTTGTAAAGGATTTGATCCCCGCCTCAAAGGGGTTCTATAGTGGAAGGTGAACTAGGCCTTTGTGGCGGAGTTCATCGGAGAATAGGGTGAGGCCTTCGTGGCGTTGAGTAGGCCTTCGTTGCGAGCTCACACCCCTCCAACGAGACGTACTCCCTTAACAAGGAGGAACTCGGGAATACATCGTGTCTCCGTGTGCTTCCATCGGTTATCTCGTTCCTCCCTATTTACTTACTAGTACTTGTTACATTTATTGTTGTACTAGTTGTATTAAGTGTTGTTCTAGTTGCCTTAATTGCTTGCCTTGTCATATAGGTAAATTCACCCCTAGTTGCATAATCTAGAGAATTTACCTTCTTGTCAAGCCTAAATCTTAAGAAAAATTAAAATTGGTCGTAGCACCTATTCACCCCCCCTCTAGGTGCCTATACTTTACTTTCAACTCTCGGCCTTAAGATCTAACTCCTCAATAATCTTAATAAGTCTGTCCCTTTCAATCCTATATTTGCCACTTTGGTTCTTTGCCCAACCCTTTAGATAACGGCGCAAATGCCTTATTTTATTCTGCCAAATGGCTATGGCCGAATCCCCTCTGGAAGGAATCGCCCACTCAGCAGCAACCATATCATAGAAACCTTCCATTCTAAGCCACGAAAGCTCAAAAGAGAAATTTACTTTGTTCCCAACATGAGCACGTGCACCAAAATCTAACAACAAGGGCGTGTGATCCGAACCATTTCTAGCCAAGGCCTAAACAGTGGCAAGAGGAAACTTATGCTCCCACTCCACAGAAGAGAGCACTCTATCTAACTTTTCAAAAGTGGTATTAGCTCTTCTGCTAGCCCAAGTGAATTGTCTACCCGATAACTCAATTTCTTTTAAATCCAAACTATGAATAATGGCATTAAACATAACATGCCACCTAGGATTATAATTATCGTTATTCTTCTCTTCAGGCTTTCGTATGATATTAAAATCCCCACCCACCAACAAAGGTAGTGTTTCATTCTCACATATACGAACAAGTTCTGATAAGAATTGTGGTTTAAATTCATCTTGGGCAGCACCATAAACCGAAACTAAAACCCACTCGAAACCATCACTCTTAGACTTAACATAAAGTTTAACAGAATAATCTCCCACATCCACATTCCTAACCTCAATAGATAAAGAGTTAATACCAATAAGCATACCCCCTGATCTACCTCTCGGTGGCAAACAAAACCACGAGAAATCCAAGCCCGAAGCTAAGTGATTAAGAAACGAGGATGCAAAATGAGATCTTCCTGTCTCCGAAAGAGCAACAAAATCAAGTTTTCTTTCCCTAATACTCTCTTGAATAAAATGATGTTTACCTGGGTCACGAAAACCCTCACTATTCCAAAACAACCCACTTAAATTATGCATCTTGTTTGCTATTTAAACAATTAATCCGAACACTTCTACGTTTGTTTGAAATAGAGTAATCTTTCTTTTTCCTTGTTCTCTTTGTTTTCTCCAAATCAACCACGAAATCAATAGGAGAAACACTAACAGGAAAACTCTCTTTCTCCACTAGATCTTCAGAAAGACTAGCAACTTTATCAAAAATCAAACTACATGGCTCTCCAGCATAATTTGACTCTAAATTATTAGTAAGCATGGATATAGTTCTATTTAAGTCCCCTTCCTTTATCAACCTAGCAGACTCACACCTCATAGCAACAGTAGACCCCAAAGAAACTCCCAAACTAGCAGCTCTATCAACTATATCATTATCAGAAAGAGACAAAATAGAAAGACTCTTATTGGAATTCATACCTGCCCCAGAATCTCTCCTAGCCGCGAGCATCATAGCCCTCTCCAACTGTGTGTCATCCGCATTGTGTTGAGCACGAATACGGTCACTCAAACGTACGCCCGAAGTAGCCACGTCCAGAATACCTCCAAAGTCTTCGATCAACCTTATGGATCCCAAATTAGCCGAGCTAACAATAGCACCGAAGGGAAATGTTGGCATGGGAGTCTTTGGGCTATGGAGATCATCCCTAGTCGACCCTGGAGAAGACACACATGTCTGATGCAAACATTGAACCCCCACCTTGTCCTCCACCGAAACTACAGCAGCCAGAGAATTAACTTTCGAATAAACATCAGAAGACACCCCCACCGAAGCACTTTCATTCGCAGTTACCTCAGGAGAGCACACCTTCTCTGTCTCGGTGGCAAGAGCATGATAAACCATAGCCGAGGCAGGAACTAAGCCTACCTTATCAATCCCATCTCCCAACCCCACTGCCACGGACTCAACTTCCAAACCCGAGATCACCGAAAGCCCAGCCGCTGCTTGAGTCTTGTCAGCCGAGAGTTGAACAGCAGCTGCTGCCGTGGGTACAACAGTGTGCAGAAAGGCTGCCGCGGCTGTGCCATGGGCGCAACAAATGCTGCCGCTGGCTCTGCCGTGGGTGGAACGGCAGGAGATTTCTCTGTCGTGTGTGCCGCAGAGAAGAGCTCTGCCGTGAGCGCAGAAGTAGGAATAATCTCTGCCGTGGCTGCCGTAGGCCGAGAAAAGGGCTGGACCAGTACATGATCAGCCTCCGAATCAACAGCAGGCACCTGTACCGAGTCCACCTCCACACCAACAAATTGAGAATACAAATCCCCTGATTTATTACCATCCACCATGTCATTTTTAATAGGAGCTGCCGATGAGAACAGAGCCAAAACCTCCTGCCTAGCACGATCAAAAGATGCTCGAACCGTTGGAGAGAACAAAACCCCCACCTTGACTGTAGAGGTGACTGTCTTCCCCCCACCATCACCCTTGTTATCCTCGGTAGGTTCTGTTGGATTAGGAACCGATGAAGAATCTTTCGTTTTTCCCGTGAGTTCATTCACCTTGTCTTGGAAATCATCTCCGAGACCATCTGAATCATCATCACTATCATCCTCCCCCTCTCTACCAACCATGTCCACATCAGTAGTAGGTACAAGTTAAGACTCCTCAACCTCAAAAGATAATCTATAGAAACCATCCCTAATAAACATCTGGAAACGTTTAGGGATTTTACGATGATTAGTGCAACCAATACGGATTCGAAGAATTCCATGTTTTCTAGTAAACGGAATATTGATCTCAAGAGTCATGCCGAACATATCCCCAACTGCCCAAAGAGCCAAAAAATCACCTATATGTGGACTTGGAATTCCCTCCACACGTAACCAAACCTCCGATAGCATCTCTGCAGGTTCTGGAGCCTTTGTCCAGCTATCAACAGTGATCTCACAAGAGCTATTTGGGACAACACATCTCCCAAAAACTTTCAATCTCTCCAATTCAGTATTGTTTGGGAATTCCACTTGGAAAATATTATGGCCCATACGAACAACATCCCAAACAAAATCATCAGCCGGCACCAACCGCTGCAATTGTCGAATAATCCCTGGAATTGTCATCTCTCCACCCGAAACGATGATCGAGGCTAACCGATGATTTTCCGTCTTAGGTTTGTAAGTTTCAGTGTAAGGAAATTTGAAGAATATCAACTCCTCGTGACCATAGCCATAAACCTGTATCTTTGGCTTCGGAGCCGTCAACAAATGACATATCTCCGTGATCCGGCCCCTCACAAATTTGGCACATAGACAGTACATGCCTTTGATCTATGACCCGCAAGACCACATCGGTAACATTTTTTCATTTTAGGGGGTGCAGTAGTTGCTACACTAGCCGGACCAGTTACAGCACCTACAGCACCTTGCACTTGATTCACTATATTCAGCCTCGGGGCA